>DWIY01000681.1:0-12081 GCA_018248615.1 Erynnis brizo brizo
ATTGATACCTACAGTTAATTTTTAAGTAGAATGCTCAGGTAGAATGACAACTTTTTCAATCTCTGGAAGGTCTATAGAAAAAAGTATTAAAAAATTTGGTTGTAAAGTAAGCGTGCCGTCATTATTGCAGACATATTATGTACATTTCAAAATATTTCTAATAACCTCAGGCTTAAGGTAAGTGTATAGTGAGAACTAAGATTAGCAGTACCTAAATCAATACGTTTAAGTAGATTGGAATAGGTATTTTTTTAATATTTTCTGAGTATCTAAATATCTATGTGCTTACCTACAGATATTTAGGTAAGTATATCATATCAATCACTACAAGGACTAGCACACAAATTTACTTGATCCATATTCTGAACATAAAATCCACATCCGCGTGCAATACATTACTTATTATTACCTGGTCCACAAGTGGTCCACAGTCCCACACATTCGTTAAATCGTCTGAGTATCTACTCGTCTATCTTCCGCTTGTTTGGGATAAACGAGACAGCAAAATGTGCGCATGCGCCGATGTGTAGGTCGCTAGTTTACCATTAAAACTACGAGCATGTAAATCACTACTGCTAAGGCATTAGACTCATTGTAAGAGAATGGCGATTAAAAATAGCTCATAACCACACTGAATATATTATTTCTTATCCGTTCTGCAGTGATCTGTAGCGGCTATGCGCGCGACTGACGTTACCGTGTCGTCTCCTAACTAGTATCGTCGAATGTTTTAGGCTTATAATAAATTAAGTTAATATAATAAAGCTAAAGTTTAATTGTTAAAATGTGGAGACCTCAATCTAGTATGCATAAATTGCATATCGATACGGCATACGAATCGGCAAACCGAATTGATGAAATGATGATGAAGCAAATTGAAAAATTTGCTCATCTGGAGTTGGCTGTTTGTGAATTAAGGTATCGATATGTATCATAATTATGTCTAGCGACACAAAATAATTTGGGATCATTGGATGTTTAAAATACGTTTCACAAGTATTTTGCAATTTTTTTAGGGTTTAGTTTGCTGTGATAAATACACGAAAAATATGAAAACGAGACAATAAGATTTTTTTTCTGAAATGTCAGGCATGCAGATTTCCTCACGACGTTTTCCTTCACCGTAACAGCAGGTGATATTTAATTTTAGTAAGCACACATAACTTTTTTACCAATTGCCTCTGGGATTCGAACCCGGACCCCTCGATTCGAGAGCGAATTCTAAGCTTATTTCGATTAACCGATTTTAATTTTAAGTGTAGGTAGTACCTACAAATTAAACTATAGAAACTGGGCCTGACGAGCTTAATCTAGAATCAATTTAGTAAAGTACCTAAAGTAGGTACTTAAGCGTAAACGGTGGTAAAGTTCAATTAACTACAAAGTTTTGAAACATTCAATTAATTTCTGTGTCGGGGTAATAGATGAGTTTTTATTTTAAGAGTTCGCTCAAATTAAGTGACTATAGAATATACTTGGTACTTAATGGGAAATACGTATTATTAATAGGTATACTGCTATTCAGATAACAGTTCTGAATACTTAATGCAAATAAAGTTAAATTATAAGTTTAGTGAACTTACATAAAACAATTTCATGTTTTCATGTAGGTATATGCGTCACAACGAATAAAGTATTACTATTTTTTATGACAATCACGGTAGTTAATTACGGACAATACTTAAATAACTTCATGCTTTATTAAAAAAATGTTTATTTGAAGTGCCCTAACATTCAGGTTGTCAGTAATAATTAAACAACTTTTCTCCATTGATTTAAAATATGTAAGGTTCAGAAATATAATATATGAATTATATGAAACATAATATGAAAAATTGGGTACATTTTAGGAGTATTTCTGAAAAACTTTTAGTTTCACACCTTTATTTGTGCAAGAAAATGTGTCTACGGTACTAACTTAAAATAAACGGTTACCAACATCTTTACATTAACGGAACATCGTAACCCATGTAAACTTGAAATATAAATAAAATTTTATGGCCTGTTGATTGCTGACACTTGTCTAAAACAATTTTATCTTTACGTGACAAAGTATACTTACAGCATTTACACGGACCATTGCTCTTCGTTCATCGGTAATAAATATTCAAACGAATAAAGCAAGTGTTAATGCAGCAATTAAATGTTTACTTATTACATACGTATCTCAGAACCCAGCGGTAGGCGATCATTAGTTGTAATATATTCCAAAACAAGGCGCAATACCACCGCTAATATAATCTAACAAGCTTAGATACGTATGTGTTTTTTAAAAGTTATAATTTGAAATAAAATTAAAGTCAGCTCGAATAACGACTAATGTCAATAAGAACTGAAATAATGCAGCATTTCTGAGGTTGATAATAATTTTACAAACAAACTTCAGTATTATAGTATTGAAGTCTAAGGAAATAATTTCCCACTTTATTGTTTGGAGTCGGCTTTTTTACAGGAAACATAATAAAGACTAACTACCGTACAAGGGCACTGCTTATCTTTTACAGCAGACCCGCAAAAGTACCGTTGAAATCGGTTGTCAATTTTCTAAGAAATATTTTTACTGTCAATGATTTCAAACGATGTCAATGATCGAAACGTAAGATCTAAAACATTAAACAAAACTCTTTTCTTAAAGTCTCAAGTTCTGTAAAGACCCTTAAATTGGCGCCAAAGCTTGAGTAATATCCATCAACGATTCAAGATTATGTTCAGATACCAATAAACCCTGTGAATAAACCGATGTTTCATGGTGTTATCAACCTATTTAAAGCACAAAAAGTTAAATAATTTCTATTAAACGTATATATCTAGTTTTTTCATAATACATTCATAATGGACAGATAGTCGTTAAAATTTAAAGGCCTCATAACAGCAAATATTGATAATATCAATCGACAATATTTTTTTATTAAACGTGTGTGGTTTTAAATGATTGAATTGAGGTTATACACCATTTAAGGAACAGAGTAATGTCTATGGGTTCCTAAAGACATGAGCGCCAATTTATTAAACTGGTTGCGACGTGTGTTGCAGAAAATATGGAATTTGTTTCATGTTTTTCTCTTCCAAATTGCTGAATCTATGAATTTTAATATTTCTCAGTAAATCAATAATAGATGTTATAATGTATTTAAACTCTAACATTTTACTCGTACGTAACATTTAACTTGGTAGTGTAGAAATGCCGAGTAGACGAACTCGTCGGAAAATAGAATCACATTATAAAATTCACATTCAATTTTAAAAAAGCTTTCCTTACCAATCTGTTACCTAACCATTAGTCTTAATTATATGGTAAATGAGCGTGTAGACGTCATAATATGTTTGCTGCAGCGTGTGCAGTTATAATTTTAGGAATAATATTATATCTAAATTATACTAAACTAATTGCACTATACTGCAATAACGTGCTTTCATTGTCTAGTTACTCACGTCAACAATGTTATTTGTTACGGGTATAATGACGTGATTCGAGGGAAGTATTCCTTTCTTTCTTCGTTTCAGTCCTTCGGAGTCCGCTATTTGACATGAGCCTCGCCTTATCAACGCCAATATACCTGGTCCTGAACCCTCTGTATCCATCGGTTTACCGCTGTCTTGCTCAGGTCTTCAGTCCACCTGTGCACCTTTTGCCTAAACGTCATCTCCATTCGAAGATATTTTTTCCCCATCGGTTGTCAGTCCTGCGAACGAAATAACCTGCCAAACTTTAATTTGCAAATTATAAGAGCTTTGTCGGTCACCACCGTTCTTCTACAGATTTCGTCATGCTGATGGTCCTGCAACCTTAGTTGAACTGGTTGATTTTCCCATGTTCAATTTAAAGTAGTTTTCAATTAAATTACAAAAGAGTTGCGTGTTCCTTAATCATATTTTCTTCGTGCTCTGCATTCCTACAATTCTAAGATTATTTGAGATGTTAAAATATTTTTATATGCATAATAAACTGTCCTATATGTATCCTGTTATGAGGCAAATTCTAAGGCTAAGGCTGAAGACACGGCTTCAATAGACGTTTTGTTTGTAAACTCATAATACGTTGTCTATAAGAAGCAACTGTTAACATTTACTGAGGCATCATAACCAACAGGAACATGACTTTAGTATCGGGAGTCGTTATTCTTGGTAGTGTGTCCCGCACGAAGAGCTCTTTGAATTACGATAACGTTTCACAGAAGCTAGCTACCACTTATAATAGCATATAGGCGAGTGCAGTTATATTGTTTCTTTGTACAATTGTATGACAAGTCTTTGAGCCTTAAGCCTAACTTTGACATATGTTTAGTAGAAAAATAATAACAATCTTCCTTGAGAACTGAGATGATCTGGTAATGATCAGCAACGACACATTTCCGACTGAGAGACACTGTGTTTACCTCGCTTCAACCAGCTATGATAGACGATGTATTAAAGTCTGCAGTTAAAGAATTTTAGGTAGGTATTTGTCGCTATTTGCCCCTATGTGGGACCCTGTGAAATACTTTATGAGGACTTAAATTTTTGCTAAGGCATCTCATGACTACCGTTTTTTGTTTGGTACCGTACCGTACCGTAAGGTTTTTATTTGTGGTTGGTTGATCGGCCACGAGTAAATTTTTTAGGCTAAAAAATCTAATCAAAGTCTAAAAACTTGAACCAACCAGCGACACGGCAGTACGTGTAACGGCAATTGATAAAGCAAAATAAGTAGCAAAGAAGCATTTAGTTCCCGCAACATTAAAACATTTATGACCTCAAAAAGAACAGAATGTTATTATTAATTATTTTATAATATTTGTGGGGCCCACGGCCCACCCCAGCGAATTATGGAGCATAGAAACCGCAACAGTTGGTCTTGTACCAGGGCATCATGACGCGCATATAGATAGATACAAGTACCAGGGCATCATAAGCAACAGGAACAGGGCTCTAATCTCGGGACACGGCGTCGTTATCCTTGTAGGGAGTTGCGCACCGCGGGGGCCGAACTGCCAGCTATTAACGAACCAACGCATTAATATTTAACGGATGATGTGTTGAAGCCGCATATAAAGTGCACGCTACTACATAACCACTAGATAAACCTCTTACTATGAATTATGTCCCTAATAAATTGTTTTTCGAGCGATTCGCAATATAACCTATTGGATTCTATTATTGAAATACCTGGAAGAATATATTATTTACGGAAATAAATTTACGGAAGTCATATAACATTACATCGTCATGTAGACTATAAAATAAATATGCAAATGTTTTATCTAGTATTTTTATTTTTATATTTAAATGTTAATAGAACTCCCACCATGCTTAGGTTAAATATTTTTCAATATAGTACCTATCTATAGACGGGGAGCTGGCTTTATTTGGTTATTTAAAAGGCAGCAGATTTTTAAGTTTCCTCAGTACCTTCTCGCTATAAACTTTGTATTGCCGCTTAGACTAGCTAAACATCTAAATAAAACATTTATTTACCTTAAAATAATTGTACGATAATTATCTCTCACAAAAGTAAACATTGTAGTAAATCTTTTTGAACATTAAAATATGTTTATTGGGATATAAAATATATTGCATCTAATGCATGTTTTACATAGTAAACGTAACTGTTTCTTACAACTGTCTCTAGGAATTAAGACGTCTACTTTGTTATGTAGCGATTAACGTAATGGGGTTCCGAAGGTCACAGGAAATAGTGGAAAACCAGGTTCTGCGCAGGGTTCAAGGAATAAAACGTATGGTTTATTTTGTTGCATGTTGATGCAAGCCGTAAAAGGTGTATTTATTGCCCTTGCAGCGCATCCTATATCCTATTGCTTATGAAGCGTATGTACTATCCGTTCTTACTTAAGAGAGGAATTTTAAATCATGAAACAAAATTATAAAGCTAAATGTTCTATTCTATACTTTCTTTTAGCAACATAACATAAGGTCTCATTTTACTTTGAGCTCCTGCAATGACCGCGACCGAGTTTTAGAAGAACTCTTTCATTTTTATACCACGTAATATGAAAATTCATCCATTTGCTTTTGTACCGTGTTTAGTACCGTAATAGTAATTTTATTATCAGACTTTTGTAAATTAGTCAGCAAGTTCACTTCAATAGGCCTAGGTGACCGACCACCCCTTATAAGATTATCAGAGATTGTGTGACTGAGGAGCATTTATCCAGACTACGCGAAAGAAACATCTTTTCACTAACCATAGTTCTAAACTCCACCGCAGGCAATATAATTAAACATTAGAAAAAGATAATAAAAAATAATACACAGGGCTTAAAATAAAGTAAAACTACTAGTGAAATAATATAACCTTAGCAACGGAATGTGTGCAGATCTCTTAACAGCAGGTCAGCATTACAGTAAATCTGTGTGCCGTAAAAGATGCACAGGAATTTTCTAATTAATTGTTTTCCCAATCTGTTTCCAATTATTTTATTTAAGTTATATAAAGGCAATAACGTACAATTACATGGTACAAAGAGCACTACAACTACCCTTACTTGGCTTACAAATAGATATTATATTAAACCTATCCTTGTAAAAGACTGAATTGTTCAATTTAATGACCTAGAATGGTCTTTCCTGTAAAAATTAATGAACTTGGTGATGGGTGGTGAGAATCGGAAGAATTTAGGAGTAAAGAAAAGAGAAAGGAAAAGGAGAATTAGGCTCAGATAGCGTAAAAAAACAACCCCGATCCGAAGAAGAATATTCTAGCGTTAAGGTGTCTTTTAATATGACCTTCTTTGGCAAGGTAAAATATCTTCGTCCTCTTTTTTATCATTATTTTAAACAATGACGACATATCTGATGGTAAGTGGTCACCATCGCCTATTGACACGAGCAACCCTAGAGGAGGCGCCAGTCCCACAACATCGGGACCCCACAGAGAACTCCTTACATCCTTATCGAAGAACTCCATAATTATCATAATCTTGCGAAAATACAGCCTATTAAAAAACTTAGGTATACAAAACTTTACTCTATTCTCTCTTCAAACTCTTTACTTAAGTGAACTTTTATCGTAAAATTCAGTTTCAGACTGTTTCACTGTTCCATACTTACGAGTTAGTCATTCAGCAAAGTTTAGGCTCTTTTAAGTTTTGAGTTAAAGAGGTTTTCGCTTGTCAAGGTGGTTTTCCCAAGTTTTTTATTTGCTTAGAAACGGGAAAGTTATTAGATTGTCTTCAATGTAGATTAGGTTAAGTAAATATGCCAATAACCTTATTTACCCTTTGACTAAACATTGTGGAAATTCGAAAAACGATAAAAATAATTATGTGTATCTTTTCTATCTTTCAAAAAAGTCTAGTCAGGAATAGATACCAACCTATAAACTAAACGCACCTACTATGTTTAGAGTCTTAGTAGCGGCATACATACACATTGTTTAATATATCTAATTTATTTTATCAAAATTACGTTTTTAAATTATAAAATAATTAACTGATTTAATTTTTAAATCAGTGTTACCTTCATAATTATCATCGCTCTTTATATTTTTGTCGTGGAATTTAGATAAAGTTTCAATGTGTAACGTCGATTTTCAAATCATTAAAATTCACACCAACGACCACTTACCATTTCAAAGTAAGGCCGTTAACATGAAAGTTTTATCTAGCTTCCATTATATTATACCCCTTTAAAGGTTGCCTCTTAGAGAGCGTAATAATAATCTAATGGACCGGATAGTACACTCAGTAATTATGAGCAAAGGAAAATGTTCTGTCGTTGTTATCTTCGAAGCAATACAATGAGCTCATAGATAAAGATATGATTGCATCTAATATTCAGTGATTAAGATCATGTTGCGCCGACAGCCCCGAAAATTCGATCTCTTAACTTGCGAGGTCCCGGTTCGAATCCCAGTGGCATGCGCGAATGACTTTTTTTAGTTTTACTAAACTAAATGGCAGCTACTATAACGGCGGAGGAAAACATCGTGAGTTGTCCTGAGACTAAAGCGCAATTGCCCACTATGATAAATTAGAGTCTATATTCTACTTTTTTTTTGAGACAAGAGTTAACCTTGCAGGGGGTAATTAATAGGTTGAATACCATAAAGCAATCTCTGGCAAAGTGCCTTTTATAACCAATGCAGCTAGCCCAAACATAATCAGGCTGCTTTGTCTTTGATTCGTCTCTAACATCTCTTTGGTAAAGAACAGCTCATTGGAGTGAACTATTTTATGTATAAAAAGTAGAAAAAAGAACTCCAACTTGTAGTTAAATTTAAAGATTCCTTTACACAAACAGAGACAGTGACAAGCTAATAAAAACTCGTTGAAAAGCCGAGTGTTTCACGATACCTCAGCACGATACTGCTATAAGGCGGCATTTTTCCAAGATGGCGGCGCACATTCAAAAGATACGAATTTACAGAGTTGAAATTCGGAAAGAGCATATCAAAATCTATAAAAGTATCAATTTTCAAAACCCCCAGAAAACTTTCCAGGTAAACCAATTTTGCAGGTCAAATAACTAGGCTATACAAATACAGACAGTGACAGGTCAAGCTAATAAAAACGTGTTGAAAAGCCGAGTGTCACGATAATTACCCAGCGCCATCTGAAAGGAAAAACCAAAACAATGTCGCGAAAGACTGTTCTCAAATCCCATAAAAGCCTTTACTGTCGCATTGCCACGCAAAGACCTCATTTCTGTGTGAGTATTGAGGCGCGACCCGACTGATCCCTTAGGAATAGCTAGGTTCCGCAGTCTGTTGGAAAATGATACCAATTCGAGACCTAAGTATGCTCATACGTAACGGGATACATATTATTATTGATCTATGATGAGTATGTCTTAGGTAATACGCCTCAAGCTTTCGTTGTATCAACAAAATGTCAGTTTTGTTATAATTTGTGTTGTTTATTTTGCGAAGAGTCTGTTCAGAAATGGTACATGAAAAGGATTGTATTATAGCCTTATTACTTTCTCATGTGAGAAACTGTTTTAAGGATAAAAAGAGCCTTAAAAAGGTATAACATTTTTAAATAACATTTATTAAATATATATTACCTTTTTGAGAATTTGTGTAGAGGCTATACAAAAATCTCTAACTACTTACTATTTTTATCTTAATATAATTTAGAGTTTAGACTATACTTTGCCTGCGGCTTCGTCCGCGCGGATTTAGAACTTGTTCCAGGATGGGATCCAGATGGATGGATGAATTTTTGTTACTCTTTCACGCAAAAACAGTTAAATAGATTTTTTTTTTCAAATAGCCTGATGCATAGATCTCACAACTTTTTACGGTAGAAGAAATGAGTTGCGAGACTTGGTTATTTACAAGTTATATTTTTGATGGTATCGCTATTGTCATCTACCTAGATTAAAAAATTATGAAGAGTTAAAATATAATAACCAAAAACGTTTAAGTAATTGGATCGTTTATGAATTATTGCTTTAGTAACACGAAGTTGTTAAATAAATCCTATAAATAAACTGATGCTTTATTTCGAAGAACTGCAATCCATGTCTCAATGTTATTCAGTGGAACGTTGTATACAGTTATATCAAATGACATGAATGAGCTTCTTAATCTATTATTATGATATACTGACACTGTGACACTTGTGACCCTTGGCCCTATCGTGTAAGTGGTGCACGTTCCTGAATAACGAGCGAGACCTAAGGGAATGGCTTGTCTGGCAGTAGGTAATAGGAAATCGGTAGCATAGCGCGAGTAACAATAAAAAATTAGTAGATGCATGCAGCTCAAATAGATGTATGCAGCATAAAACAGATAGATGCATGCGAATAACTTTTTACAAAAATAAAAAATCTTCAATCTCTCTTCTATAACGTCGTCGGTGTCAAATTTTTGCACGCTCATTGGTTCAAAATCATAATATTGTAGTCATTTGCATGGTTGCCACTTAAAGAAAAAAGTTCATTCATCGGTTTACCACAACCCATGTCAGGTTACATAAAGGTGGTTATTTAGATGGTTGAACCACCATAGCTTTCACAGCGAGGTACCTTACTACCGCCTTTTTAACCCGTCTTGAAGCTGCATGTTCTTCATGTCTTCTATTTCGGTTGGGGAGACGTGGTTGCCAGAGACATTATATTTAAAGCGAATATCTTAGCCCTCGAAAGTCGCAACACACCCACGCTATACCTCAAATAGGACTTTGAGTAATTTTAGGTTAGACGTGAACTGTTACGGGATGCAGTGACCACTTAACAACAGACATCCTGCATGCTCGACCAGGGAGCTCTACCACAATATGGAATTAGTAAATTAATAACAAATTATGCTTACGATGCTTAAATTTTAATTAATTATTTTTTATTAATTTTCATTTCAGACGCTTCAAATTATTATATTTAAAGAGCTTTTCACTCCAGCCTCATCAGTCCCCGCGATGTTCAGTTCAACAGGTCATTCACGCGAACGAACCACTTGACCGGATTTCACAGTTTTATAAATAAACTTATATTTAAATAACATTTTAAGTTTTTATAGAAGTAAAGTCGTGGATAAGTTTGCTTATGCTTAAATTGAAGAAACGAAGTTAATGAAAAGGAACGTTTAATTTTAATAATAACATTTCAGACTCATATAATATTGAAATTTCCTATGTTGTAGATTTGACTACTTGTGTTATGTGTGTACATAAATTATTAATTAATAAATTTCTGCTCCGCTGAAAATCAAAACCAGGACCCTCTGCATAACGCATCGGCACGTAAACAACTGCACCATGCAGGACTTTTTAAATAAAGGATTACATTATAAAGCAAGTCCAAATATTATTGTATATATGTACAAGTCTTATTGTTTATGTCTAGGAAGTAACCAATTCATTCATGAAGTATGCCATAGAAACGATAGATACTAAGAAATAGAATGTACGTACGTGTTTAACTAGTGACACGTTGCATCTTCTGTGATTACGCGTAATCTGTTGTTGGGTCCTAAATTATTGTCCACGGCCGAGGCCCCTCGTTCTATTACACCATTATTGGCGTACCTACTCAAATTATTAAATCCGCCACACCGTGTACGGCGATTTCATCACGGCAGACACGATATGCGATAGATTGCCCTCGAACAATTTCGATGGCGTACCCCGGCCAGGCTCTCCATTATTTTCCCGTCAGAGTGATTAAATAAATAGTCTCGCTCCTAGTACAGGTACAGAGTTATTCCGTAATTACGGAGCTTTATGCCTCAGACAGGGCACGGGAATGTTTTGAACTGGTAACACAGAACGTGTACGACACTTAGTGACCTTAGTTAGCGTTTTATGTGGGGATTTTCAGAACGACCGCTGGATTTTATTTCAACTTTTTAATTACTTTTTATCGGCGCAGCGCTGCTTTAATTTAAAGCGGCAGTCGCTTCAGAGTTGCGGATGAAATCGGAAAATAAACTGCTATATAAAAATTAATTACATTTGTAGGTCCACGACTCCACGTTTCTGGGAAATGTTACGCCGTAGTTGTTCCAATCGTTTCATTTTTTATTGTAGGTAATAATAACTAAGAGTGGGCGAAGTGCGTACTTGAATATTTATATCGCTTTTTAATGAGGTCCTTTATGTCTCCACGATCAGAAAAATATTGTTTCAATTACCTACTTCGTAAGCTATAAGAATAATTAATTCCTCTTAACAATTATATTTCCATCCTAGAACTCCGCTAATTCACGCTATGCAAAAGAAAGCAATCGTGGAAATGAGATCGGATTATGAATGATCGGACTGATAACTGATGAAAAAGATTATAATTTCATAGAGTCTAAAAGAAAAAGAAAGGCTATCTGTCCAAAAGAAAGGCATATAAATATTTTAAACACGTTTTATAACCCTTACCCCTAAAATACAGGTTGTATTTAAAGAAACACCAGGAGTTTCAGCTAGTAGCAATCCAACGCGAACCGCCATTAGGTACAAAGTTAATATAAAAACGTTAATATTAAGTGACTATAATTATAATGCTCATTTGCTATTTTTATATTATCACCATTAGTAAACCCATCCATCCATCCATCATTCCTTCCTTCCTGCCTTCCTTTCAGCCCTTGGCAGTCCACTGCTGGACATGGGCCTCCCCTAATCGACGCCACTCCACCCGGTCCTGGGC
>DWIY01000682.1:0-12080 GCA_018248615.1 Erynnis brizo brizo
AACATATGAAAGATATTTTATTGCTATCACAATATAACGTAATAGAACAACTTAGAACAAACAGCTTAGAACAACTTACAAAAGCACCTACCTACTTACAGCTTTTTTCTAAGTAAGTATTACAATTTATTCAAGTGTTGCCATGTGCACGATTCTTTAGCGATTCCGGTCACAGAGGTAGTATATACTAGAGTGGGCAGCAGGGCTAGAGATATCTTACTCAGCTTAGCAAGACTGTAAGTGAAAATATACATTAGCTAGGAAGTTTTTATAGGTGGAAAATATAAAAATAGAATTCACCTATGGAGTGGCTACCTGCCAAAGTCCATAGATCTTTATATTATGTTATTTTTATGTAATAGCACACCACTTATGCGGTGGTGTGCTATTACATAAAAATAACATAATATAAAGATCTATGTATTCTCATAGACCAAATTCATTTCTTTCTCTCTCTATTGGGTGGACGACTTTTTACCTACATGCATAGCTCTATTACTGATATACTCTTCTACACCAATTACACTCATTCGCTCTCTATTGGGTGGACGACGTTTTTCCCGCTCTATTATTCTGCAAGCTCTATGATTCCGGCTCGGAAATTCTCCCACGCTCATGTGAATGAAGGAGCGCACAGGCGCTCAAGGGGGAAAAGAAAGGGGCTCACTTCCCCCGCCGAGGCGTATGGCGTTACTTCCGGTCGCGCCGGAAACGACTGTTCCCTGTTTGCGTCAATTATTATTTCCTACTTAGTGCTTCCTCTCGGCGCAATTAAACTCAGCGTGAGTGTAAGACGCCCACAAATAATGGGAAATGGGATTTGAACACAGGTTTGTGGACTGACGAGCTCGATGCAGTTGAAGGTACCTATTTATTTTGTTTTTCTTGTATTTTTTAACTATGTAATTGATTTAATATTTTTTTCTAGATATGATTTTCCTAGTGTGGATTTTAGTTTGTGACTATTAAAAAAATTAAATCTATCTAACGTGATCTTTATGTTGTTTCGTACAACACGTAGTAGGTAGAACATAAAATGTTATAAGTAATTTAAGTAAAAGTTAAGCCACAGTATACCTACCTACCTACTTTTTCCCTGATTGTAAGTACATTATGATGTCAACTCAAATCATTTTAAGAATCCATCAAAACATAATTCTTTATTCATAATCGGTCTTACTACAGCAAACAGATAGGTATAATCGGACAATTAAGAAAAAATAAAGTCACTCAAGTTTTTATTTGCCTACAAAACAATGTAATGAAGTAAACTTCGTCATACGCAAGTTTGTACGCAGAATATCATTTATCAATCCCTCAAGTACGACCCAAAACAAATACCAGTTGATATTATAATCCGCGCGCTAAAAACAACGAATGCGACTTTCACAATCAATGAAATTATATTACCGCGGTACGAACAGCGCAAATTATTCCCGTCTCTTTCTCTCTAGCGCATTTGGATCGTGTGCGACAAGGATAGCGAGCGGAAGTGAAATAAGAATGGAGCGTGGTTTCATTGATGCTTCCGCCGACGTCAATCAGTAAATGCCAAGTATACAAATTATAATTTCCCTGAAATATTATGAGTTGGTTAGTACCATTCATAATTTTGCATTTTAGCGTAATCAAATATTACCTACAGTGCTTAATTGTAGTTGATTAATTTAAATTTATTTGTGTTTTTGTACACCACGCAATGTTGCAGAATAATTTTGAACTAATAATTTCTTTTACTATGTACTTGAATTAAGTACCTATATTATATTATATTCTAAACACAAATACACACCCATGCACAATAGACTATCTAACTTAATAATTGTGTATTTATTAAAATCAGTAAGTCTATTTACTGCGTGTAGATGAATTTTATATATAAGATGATAATATAAACTCAAAAATAAAACATGTTAGCACTAATGAAATGAAACATCTGCTATTTTTTAAGTTCTGTAGGTAGATACAAAATGTCGACACTTAGATAGATAAGCACTCTTCTTATCAGATCTCAGATTGAAATTATTTGTGATAACATTTCAAGTAGATAGATAGGTATGTAAATTAAAAAGTGATGCCCCTTTCAATAAAAAAATATCTTCAACAAAAACCATTAAACTCTAACGTCAAAGATCAAGTTCAAGAAGGGTATAGAATTTATCTATAGCTTTAAATTAAAGGTAGAGCTAGGTGTGTGTAGATAGCTCGGTCCGGAGCGGAGTACCTTACCTCGCGGTGAAGCAGCTATCTTTATTGATTTTGTTTCAGTTGGGGAGGTTTGGTAGCCGGAGATTCTTTTTTGAGAGGAACATCTTAGTCCAATACGAATTTTTTCCACGTCTTCTACCCTTTTTGAGGCTCGAAGCAGTCCATGGATACCTTCATCCATGGGCTGCAGTGACTAATTAATGCATGCCCGTATGCAACTCAGGAAAAAACTTTGCTATAATCTTAATATTCATTTGAATTTGAGGTGGTAGAGACATAGTAGGTACCTTACCGCCAGCCTCTTAATCCGTCTTAAAGCAGCGTGTTCTTCATGTCTTGCTGTGTTTCAGCTGGGGACGTACCTATGGTTCGCGGAGATACTTTATTTGAGGCGAAAATTTTTGTCTTCACAAGTAACAACTTAACTTTACACTTTTACAGATAAGATTTTTTGCTATCTGAAGTTGGATGTGGGTCCATGGGCTGCAGCGACCACTTAACATCAGATGGCCTGCATACGCCAATTGTACGCAATTACTATAAAAAAAATAATAGAAAAAAAAATGTTTGAAAGTGATACCTGCGCGTGACGTCACAGCTGGTGGGCGGTTAGTCTAATGAGAGCGAGGGTTGAATTCCTGTTCAATGACGTCACTCGCGCCAAATCCTGATTATGCAGTCACTTTTACATCACAAACCTACGTCACGTCATTCAGATATCGTGTGGGCGTTGGGTCATGTTTGAAGTACGGTTTTTATTTTGGGTAGCATTTGCATAGTTCTTATTAGTTCTTATGTCATTGCTATATCTTCTAGATTATTGTAGATACCTATAGACAGGTACCTACTAGTTTAAATTGAGATTGAAACAGGAATTCTAATAATCTATCTATCTATCTAATAATATCTAATCTAATAATAAGGAATAGATATACTAAGCAGGTAATTTTTACCTTGGATTGGAATAGGTATCTACTATTTTTTTTTAAATTTGTATGTTGTTTTATTTCTAATTTTATATTATTACAATTGACAAGGATGAAATAAATATTTTTCAATGTTTACACTACACTCCAACTCCCATTATATAAATAGACTTAGGTACGAGTGTCCGTCGAAGTTTACTTAGTAACAAGTTGTTACTAAGTAAAACTAATGTTACTTTATACAACCAACATACCTTAATAAACAATTAGGAAGTAATTGACGACCTGAGTGGCGTAGTAGTTAAGACGCCGTTCGCCGCGCGGAGGGTCCTGGGTTCGATTCCCAGCAGAGCAGGGGTTTGAATGATGAGTTTGAATTTCTGTTTCTGGTCTGGGTGTGTGTGTTCTGTGTTGTGGTACCCACGACACAGGGAATCCTAGTGTGAGGGCTATGAGTGTAAAACGTTATTTATTTATTATTTATTATTAATATGTATATTTTCCCAGCGATGATCCATTGTAGAGTCCATTCAGTCGTAAATTATAGGCCTGAATCAAATGCTAACAAACAACGTGGTATTACGCTCGTTTCCGTGTGTTCCCGCAACAAGATAATATTACTTCAATGGCATAAAATCCACCGTCGACATCGTACTGAATGATACCACAGTGTAACGATTATACAGTAATGTGATTCGGCTCTGTCCTTGAAAAGTTTCTACAACTACGCGGTTCGTAACGTTGATACGCGAGAGCATTGTTTGCTTACAGTATTTTAAGTTTATCTGCATACCTACTCATAATTTATATTTTTAGGATTTATAATATTATGTAACATATTTTTATTGGAAATAGTTGTATGAAATAGGAGGTGTTCAATAAAAACACATAATTATAGTGTATTTAAATTAGTAAATACTTTTAATTAAAAAAAATATATCTTTATAAATTTAATACTGACAAATATTTGCGCATGGAGAGAGGCGAGAACAGCTTAACTGTGCAATTTAGTAGTATAAAAATCCGCATTCGGATAAAAAATTGATTAAATTGTACGCCGCTGCGGCGCATTCGCGTTTGTGTACCGAGTGTATACCGAACGCGACACGTATGCATAACTCGCGTTCCGACCGTTTGTATGAAGACACATTACTGTATAATCTTTATACTGTGATGAAACTGTGTGCGTCCGGCGCGGCGAGTAGCGAATGGGAGCGGATACACGCGGTTAGTCCACTTCCTGTTTCCTGCGGGGCCGAGAACGTCGCACGCGCAGCCGACCGCGCCCGACGGTACCCGACAACGCCCGAACGCGGCCGACAATGCACGACGCGACACGACTAGACACGACGATCGACGAGCTCTTTTCTATGCTGTAGAAATTGAATTGAAAAGTTGTTGGCTGTTGATCCTAGTTCTGCGGATAGCTGCATAAGTAGAGATGTGAAATAAATTTCTGGATAAGGTTTGTATGCATAATTTAAAATTAAGGTTTACTGGTTTCCATTAAAAATTAATTAAGTTAGTTATTTATGAAGTCATGATTTTTAAAGTTGACCGCCTTAAATGGTTGTAGGTATCGACCATATTTGTTTAATTAATGTGTCTGCTTACCTAATGATCTTTTAGTTTTCCTTTAATTGTCAAGAGATAGAAATGTAATGCATTCATTTTTTTTAATTTGCTAAAGAACTTACGTCCAAGTATACGATATTTCAATAATTATTTCTATTGAAACAACTGAGATTTTTAAATACCTACTTCGAACACCACAGATTTTACTTTTAACTTTGACTGAGGAGTCAAAAATGAACCTTAACACTGTGCCATATGGACCATTTTACTTTGCTTTGTATCGAAATAACGATTTAAATCAATTATTATTAAATCCAATATTTTAACTAGAAAAATAGTGTTCTTATAGTAATCTCAACGTTATATAATGTCCACTTATAGGAATTATAGAAATCCTATTATTGTTCCAGTCGAGGTAATCGGTTTGTTACACCATTTCCACGTTAAGCGGTTTATAAAGGCTCAACAACATATAAGAGGCTATTGTGCTTAACTAAATTGAAAAAAAAAACCATAAAGCTATGTTCTTGAGTAACCTCATGTATTGCGATGTTTAATCTGTGACGTCACAGATAGGCACAATGTTGTGCACTTATGTATGGAAACAACTTAAAGTTCGACTATAATTTAGTTAACTAATGTATCGAAAGTAGCTAAAGTTCGACTATAATTTATTGAATTTGAATTGACATGTAACGTACATACGTATAACATGTGGTATAATCCAATTTTTATAACTGTTCGCTTCGACCTGTCTTTGTCAGGTTGGTCACCGTTGTTCTGTTGTGTTAAAGTTTATTTTGTTACTACTGTTTTGGACTTTTTTTTGAGAGGTTAAGCCACGCACTTCGCCGCGGAGAGCCGGCGCCAGCTGTTGTTGCTGATGCTACCAAGTCCACAAACATGCAAATATTTTGACGTTGACCGGCGCATAGTTATAAAAATTTGATTAAAGGTACACGTCATGTTTGTTTATATGTGCAATGTGCATGTCAAAGTACTCAATCTTATGGTAGAGTGTAGCAATCGTCAAACCTTGTGGGATCCCTATTATAGATTTGAAAACATCCGATACGGGTTGGCCACTAGCCCCTTTCTCTCGACCAATGCGCATTAGAGCAGCGTGGTGGAGTATGCTCCAGGCCTCTCTTTATGAAAAGGGACACGTGCCCAACAGTAGGACTTACTTAGGTTTTAGCAGGCATCGTGCAAAATATGAAAGCTGTGACGTCAAGGCGATCTCGATATAATTACTAAACGCGACGAACGTTATGAATAAGGTGTAAAGCACACGGTTGATATTATATTATAATAAACATTATAAGCGTTTTTTTTAAATGAGCAGCAAATGGACATGCCTGGGACGTAATACAAACACACAAAAAAAATGTTGTGGGACAACTCACACATGGCACTCTTATCCCCTCATCATCTTATTAAATTAGACAATATTAAAGTGCGGATTAGTAACGCTTATGTTCACTGCGTATCTAATAAATAAAATAATTAGACTCTATCATATTGTAAATAAAATTCCCAAGCGTCGGTGTTGATCTACGATTAACTCCGTAAGTAGGAACTTAATTGGTTTAAAAAAAATTACATAGTGTGTATTATAATTTGATTCAAGTTGAAAGATATGAAAATGATAGTAGAGCGATGCCTGCCAGTAAGTAAGTTTGTAAAAGTTTTTAAAATTAGATTGCAGTCGTATCGAGTTTACAGTCAGCGGGCTGCTTTATGTATCTGTATCTTTAAAGCTAGTTATAGCTACGTGGTGTAGCTGCGGAATCGCCTACGCTGCCACCTACGCAGCGCCCACTGCCTGCCCCCATCCTCGCGCGATACGCGCAGTAGCGTAATGCTCGATACATACACGAAGAGATGATAGATCAATCATATTTCACATAGTCTTGCTGTAATCCTGCTTATATTCATCTCTCCTCACAGCCAACATGTGCCCCAGTGCAGATTGCTGGATACATTTACATTTGTTATTGTGTTCCCATTGTTATCGTACCCTTCGTTATCATATTCCCATGCGTCATGATGCGTCGGTGTTCATCAACGATGATCTCCGCACATACTTAATGATTTTAATAAAATTTGCACACTTTGTGTAATTTGATTCCAGTAAAAAGATAGTAGAGGGTTCCCACCGGAAAGTACGTTTGTAAAATTTTAAAAATTAGATTTCAGTATTATCCAGTTGACTGTCAGCTGACCACTTTATGAATTCTTCTTTACGTATCTATAATATAGCTACGTTTTGTGACTGCGGAATCGCCTACGCTGCCACCTACGCAGCGCCCACTGCCTGCCTCCATCCTCCGAAACACGTAGTAGCGTAGGCTCGCAACATACTGATGGACTGAACAGTCGGCAGAGGGCTCATTCATATTTCACGTCATAAGTAGACATAATATTTTAAAGCTCCACTGACGGACTGAGGCCTAAACAATACTTTACAACGCTGATCCGGCTGCTCCAATTATTACAATTATATTAATATGTAATTGTAAAGGAACCTTTTCAGGGTTCGATGATTAATTTCGGCGACCATCTTTATATGAGTCAGAATTTACCGACTTATGGCTCATATAGAATTCCAACTCTATTTGACAACGATCATTTTATTTATAGACGATAGATCAATTCTTGAAAACAACTTCACTTCAACGAAGTTCACTTTTAAAGTTGTTTATAAAATAATTTTATTTAATTGTAAATTTTGCATTTTCACAGTCATTCTGCAAAATGTAGAGTATGTGTCGCTATCCTTTCGATGCAAGTCGAGCGATCCAGTTGCGTCAACGCGAACTCGAAACTAATTAAATTGTACGACGCTTGTGATATTGTAGGTAAGCTCTTAATGAATGGACGGCTTCTAGGATACTTGTTCGACAACAAACCGTATAGGTACTTTGGTGACAACGCGTAGGAGATTCGCTGATATGAATCGTAATAATCATATTTGTTTACTACTTTACCGTTACAGTTATACGAGTTTTAATGCAAAGTGGTATTAGATTGAATCATTTTCTCTGCATATTTTGATGACTATGTCTTTTGAACATTTTAGTTGTGCCTTTAAAATTTACGTGCAACTACATTGATGTTTCCATTGTTTTTACTTTTCGTAATTTAATGCCCGCGTAATTACTTTTTCTTTCGCGTTGGCCCTGCATAAGTAATTTATTAAAGTCATTGGTGCTTGGTGCCACTGAGATTCGAGCCCGAATACCTCGAGAAAGAGGCCGAATTCTTGCTATCACTGCTTATACGCTACAAAAATGTATGATTTTGCAAAGCCGATACAGTACATTAAATAACTTCTAGAGACCAAGTTAACGAGGTTAAAAAACCTTTCAAGCCTCGGTCATGCTTGGCACGTGGTGTAGGTGGTAGTCCCCACCACTCTATCTCCCACCCCCTGTCCCAGCCCGCCATTCACGACTAGGGAGATTTGAAACGAATTGAGAAGTATTTGCATAATCATATTCAATAGTAGCCTTATAAATAAGAACTAGGTCCCGCTACGAAGCATGAATCGCATTCCTTTTGCGTAATATTTAAGGAGTTTTCGTAGCATTGCAAGAATGGAAAATTATAACTTATACTCGTAGGAAGATAGGCCATTACCTAAAGTTTGTAGGTGTTTTATATCGATATAAAATTAGACAAGACTTGAGAAGTCTATAAAACATAATTACAGTAGAGACGTTTAGAATAAAACTTTATCTACCATTTTAACATAGATATTAATAGGTGGTAGCCACTGTAGAGGGGAAGTACCTTAGCGCCTTAACTTGTGAAATAAAATAACGTTTAATATTATGTATCGATTAGTAAGAGATGGTGGCTGAAGATAGGTAATTATATTTTTATTTTTTTGTATCTTAGTCAGTAAAGATGCCATTCTTGTACTTGCTATACTTCATCTCAACCTTTTTTATTTTTTACACCAAAAAATAAACCATAAATTGTTTTATTCTCAGCTCCATAAACATCTCTAAATAATTATAATTTCTTCATCCATTAAAACCTTAGTATCACCCACGCACATTGAAACTCAATATTACATAATGCATGTTTCATAACCGCGAGCTAACTATATGCCCATTCACAGCCGATGCTTTAGCATAGGGGTGTTGGGGTGTCGATGTAGGGTGGGAATCATGAATGAACCCCCTCCAACATCCGCCTCGAGGGTGAACCAGCGATGTCGTAATAAACTCAGA
This sequence comes from Erynnis brizo brizo, assembly GCA_018248615.1. Lineage (NCBI taxonomy): Eukaryota > Metazoa > Arthropoda > Insecta > Lepidoptera > Hesperiidae > Erynnis > Erynnis brizo. The sequence continues at coordinate 8,951 of DWIY01000682.1, forward strand.
CTTTAAGCGTCATAGCACGCATAGCGGTGATAGACTAGTGGCTTAGAAATCTTACTCAATGGCGCCAGGTTCGAACTCCAGTTGCAAACATCAATGATTTTCTTAAAGTTATTTCAGTACTAATTTATTTATTCTAATTAGCGCCACTTACACTAATTAGACAGATAGCACACAGACTTCTTTGTGCGTTTTATAAATTTAAATATTACTATAGCTAACCAAGTAGCGGTGATGGAAAACATCGTGAGGAAACCTGCATGAGTTCTCCATAATGTACACTATAACTGGACTAAGGCTTCTTATTGTGAGAAGAACACCGACCCTGCAATGGGTCGCTATTGCCAGACATACCTATATACGATATCTGAATTTTAATATGAAGAACAAGCTTGCTGGTACGGGCTTAGTTACTTCAATTCTTTTACGACTTTGAGCTGTAGGTAGTTGAATAACCGAGAACGTCGATTTGACCATCAAATATAAGCATATTTAATGCAATTGAAAAACTTTAAGTAATTCATTGTCAGCTAAAAATAAAGCTTTTCTAATCACCATACCATAACCCAAACGTTTAAAAAATATACGCGTTTTATAAAGCCATTCATAGCCAAAGGCTTATCGTAGAACGGGGGGGTCGATGTAGGGTGTAGGGTGGCGTGGGAGACATGAATGAACCCCCTCAGACCCCCGCCTCGAGGGTGAATGTGCGGTGTCGTAACGAGCTCTGACTATAATCTGTCCGTCTGGGTGTGTGCTATTGCTTTGTGTGTCCACTGTCCATGGCATTACGTTTCAGGGTATCATAGTGTAGCTTGAGTGTGTTATTTATAAAGGGTAGCAGCCACATGTTATTTGGGTGCATTCTGCGCACAAGGCCGACGTTGTTACCGGACGGACGGACGCAAGCGAAGCAGGGCTTGTATTATCTCGACATCGCCGGTGTCCGGTCGGCCGGACGGACGCGCGTCCGGTCCCCTGATTGCTCTGGAATCCACTCTGTTCCACGTCATAGGTAACAGCAATTATAACGGCCACAACGGCTATAATCAAATCCTTGTTTAGAGATTTCAGTTCGAAAACGTTATATAAGGTCCAGAATAATTTGATATTGTTGAGGAAAAAGGAATTTACGCAACCTTACTACACAATTTTAAAAAAGAAACATCAATTTATTTTTTTAATCTGCTCGAAGCAAGGCTGGGTTTTAATTATTGATAGCAGTGAGCATTGAGGATATACAGGACCTAGGTACATGTCTGCGGTATCCCAAGTATTCTTATGAACTTCCGCTAACGACTTCGTCCACGCTGACCATTGACCTAAGAATTTGACCCAGACAAGGATAAAAAGTATCTTCTATGGTTATTCAGGTTACAATTTATTTGTGTATCAAATTTCAACCAAATCTGTGCAGCCGTTTGTTCGTGAAAGAGTAACAAGCACCCACACATCCTTCTTAAAAAATTTATAAAATTATAATAGCATTTATAAAAGTAGTAAGATTGTCAATCTTACGTATATAAAAATGCTAAACTCTACGCTCTGGCTTGCAAAGTGCCAAACCAAACCAATAAGCCAAACCAATCGCATTCGTAGAATCCCTGACCTACGAGAGTTGCAAAAGTTCGCGCACGGCGTGGTGTAATCGCTACGAAACGAATCGGTCTTTCCATTTCAACTTGGCTTGCTTATCTGTTATGCTTGTATGATATTGTATGTATCCCAGTGTTGTATTACGTCGCCCTGTGGAGCTCTGTAGTTGTAACGACTACGACTGATTACCACTTACTAATATTGTAACGTTTTTGTGGTAGGTAATTTAGCGTTAGTAAAATAATAGTCCCTTACAGAACCAAATTGCCAAATTCTTAAGTCGTGGTTGACAGACTAGCAGGCAGAGGCTATAGATAGCATTATCCGAAATTGAGTAAAAAGTGAAACACAATGACTAATATTGTATTATTACTATATGAGGTAGCTAGTGAATGTGTTGCTACTTCTAGCTTCGGTCAAAGGTCTCTCCGGAAACGTTTTCCAAACAAAATACAGAGAAAAAGGATTATATTCAATTTATTTGGTAATGACTAGCTCTCTTCCGGTAGGTATCTTACCAGGTGAACGACAATGACTCTACCACTTCTATCACCTACAAAGCCGACAGCACTGAAGTTTAACTTGCCGATAAACAGTCACGACATTGCGATAAACATAAAAGTAGATTCGTGATCGTAAGGTGTGAAGGCGTCCCACAATATCGAGTGTCGGTTTGACAGGAAGAGCTCGAGTTGCGACACCGCTCTGATAATGGTAATGCAACTCAGCTTTTAGTTTACACGTGAATGAATTTCATATTATGGCCTCACCAATACCGAGTAAACTAATATCTGAACTCATGGATTTTATCGACTTGCCGAGGATTAAACTGTTTGATATTTGCATGCAGTTATTAAAAAAGCCTTGATAGATTTATGTGACAATTAAAAGACGCTCAAACAATTTAAATACGGATCTTCTATAAAATTAAATTAAGCAGACCACTGGCCATCTATTTATTTATCAGATTTTAGCAGGCCACTGGTGGACAAATCCCCTCCCCTAAATGATCAATCGTGATTCTTTCAATTTGCCATTGTCCTTTTCAGGTCGTTAGTCCTCTTCGTGAGGGACAAGGACCGGTCTGTAGGTAGGAAGGTACATCTTTATTTTAAGGTTCCTTCGGTTGTACATATAAATATCTAATTCTCATTTAGGTATCTGCTACATCATAAGCACTAAATCAAGATTCAGTGGTTGGTAGAAACATTTTCAGTGCCAATTTTCTGTACCTAACTTATGGAGGTCGCGAATGACCGAATTTCGTGGGCGAGGGCATGTATTGGTGAAAATTAATAATTTCCTTATCGATTAGATTTTTTCACTTAACTCCAACAATAGGCATGATGACAGTAAGTAAATTTCACTGAAATAATTTGTGTGTGTAATATACCTAAATAGTTGATTATAAAACACTGGTTCTTTTTTAAATTAAAAGCGAGATTAATATTTTATTTATTAAATAAAATCACAAAATACGGCAATCCGCCATGATATGTTGAACGCCAATCAGAGCGCGTGACGTCACGTTAGAGTT
>DWIY01000683.1:0-12079 GCA_018248615.1 Erynnis brizo brizo
AAAAATATTATTTAATTTAATCATAATTGCCTAGTTGCCTTTACTGTCCAAGTTAAAAATAACACTAATCTCTTTACTTGACTAAGCGTGAGATACTCGTAAAGCGAGAATGTTTTGAAATCTTGCACTCAATGATAATAATTATGAGAATTAATTGAATATCAATGAAATAATAACAATAATATTAAATCATTCTCATCCATTCACTTGTTAAACATATTTTTTCCCAGGAACATGCGCCGTATTAACTAACTAACTTAAACAGATTTTTATATATTTCAATTATATTTATCCATAGCTAATAATCATGAGCTTTCGTTACCTTAAGGTTTGTAACTCATCAAATAATTAATAACCCGAACCTAGAGTGAAGGGAAAGTAAGAACCGAAGTGGATTCATTTCTTAAAATCAATATAAAATTTGGAAGAAAATAACTTTGTAGTAGTTAATCGCTTATCGCTTTCAGTGTAGCTAAGAAGCAACTGAGATGAAATATAAATTCCTAACAGTTTAGATATTGTTTACTACTAACCGCCTTTGTATGGGTGGCCGAAAGTTGAGAAATGGGTTTTCTGATAGTTAATTATGGATTAGAACCTTGAAAACTAATTGGGGCTTGGAAAACTAATTTGAGCTTTTAAGGCCAATTTATTATTTTAAAACATTGATGGCAACTAAAGGTATAGACGCCACTTCAGTTCAGACGTCGACAAACTTAAGTAGTCCAGCAGTGGATTACTAAGGGCTCAAAGGAAGAAAAGGTATAGACCTGATGTAAAGTTACTATCCATCCATCAATAAATAAAAATAGAATAAGATTCTGAAAATACGCGCGAATTTTGTGCCTACGAGAAAATTACTCATTCGGGATTCCCAAATCTCACTCACGATCTTACTAATCGTTTGTACAAACAGTCCTACGCACGCTCGACACACAGACAGTGCTAAATATTAACTATTTATAGTATTGTTAAACAAAGTTGCATTTCTATGGGCACTAGAAGGATATTCCCTGGGTTTCATTCATAGAAACTCAAAGTCCAAAATAAAATTTGTTTATGCAAGTAAATATACGTAAACAAAGTAAAAATCCACCAGTTTCAATTTTAAACATTATGTAGCTAATTTGTGTAAAAATATAACTTTTGTTATTTGGGTTTTTTTTGGAGCCTTGTAGTAAAAAGAAAATTTTGCATAAGAAAAGATGCAAAGATGCAGAAAAAACAAAAGATGGAGGAGGAAAACGAAATATTTAAAACTTTAAATAAATGCAGACAAGAATTAGCAGAAAATTATGTTAAGTGCCGTAAAACTTATAGGTCTTACCACAAAATTGCTTTTTCATGTAATAAAAATGTTATAAATGAGTGAATAATTACACTTTTTCAGAAACAGAAAATCTTAATACTCGAAGTAAACTATACTTCTCTACTGCTGTTATTCCACATTTTTTGAATAAATTAATACACGAATAATTTTATAACAGATAGATACTTACTAACATAAATAAAAGTCAAAGCGCGAAATAAGTAAATCACATTATATCATTGCAAAAATCACGACTAATAAAATAAAACATTCCTACACGAAAAATCGAATAAAAATTAAAAAAAAACGTACCTAAAACCGCACTTTTCAATTTCCAACACGCGAAAAACTACATAAATTCAATAAACAACGGATAAACACACGTAACAAGTAACAAGTCGCGGACCGCGCAGTAGGAAGGTCGAGATAGAACTGAGAACTGAGATGTAACAATAACAATCATAATAACAATCAATTCAGTACAGAGTAGACAATGACCTAAAACAAAACACGTACGTCACCGTCATTAATGAAATTACAATTAGTGTTATTATAACGGAGTTTGTTGAAAAAATTGTTTACCTGTTAAGTTTGTTGTTTGATTTGTTAATTAATTTGTTTATTTTTAAACCTGTTATGTTGTAATAAGCTCTCCGTTATTTCCTGCAATTTTTTGTTTGTAAGTTCTGTTATGTTACAGCGATTTATTTTTTGTCAATATAATTGATGTTATTTTTCCTGGTTTTTTTTGAATATCGATTTTACTATGATAGATTTTTTTGTTTCTTTTTTATACTTCATTTAGAATTGTTACAATTGTTATGTTTCCAGCCATTTATTTGCTGTTAAACGATGTTATTTTTCCTGTTTGTTTTTTAGATATCGATAATATAATTGTAGTTGATTTTGTTGTTCTTATAATAATTAAATTTTCAAAATAAGGACTGCGTGGATGAAATTATTTTTCATTCAAAAGAAAAATCAGATTGAAAGACATTGTACTCAGATGACGACAAAATTGTGTTGCTGTATCAAATGTAGAAATTGTTTACATTTAGTTAATTTTAACTGTTTATAATTGCGAAATTACGTATTTCCTGGCTTTTCCACTGAAGTCCAGGAATTCATGCGTCAATCTTTCATGAAATAAGGGAAATAGCCCAATACAAATAAAGCTATATAATACAAATAAGAGGTAAACCTATCTGATCAATGATTAAATTTTCCTTAAAGCTTACTTACGCACTAGGGGCTCAGAACAATATAGAGAGAAATGAAGAAACAGGTTGAGTGAGAAAATAAATTACCGTGTTTGTCTGCGAGTGTGTGTTTGCGCGCGTGTGTGTGTGTGTGTGTGTGTGTGAGTGTGTGTGTGTGTGTGTGTGTGCGCGCGTGTGTGTGTGTGTGTTCGTGTGTAATAAAATACTTTTTTTTATAGACGTTGACAGTTGATCTGAGTTTTCAGATGGTTCTGAAAGCACTCTTTTATGAAAATCACATTTAAATAAAATTAATAGTGAATGAGTCCCTATCGCCATTGCAATACCTATAGGTTATGGTACTAGGCGTTCATAAAACATAAGTGGTCACAGAAGGGAGTACGGTGCATCTTCTATGGACTTCCGGCAATGTTATTAGTTCTCAAGGAGAAAATAAGCGACAATTCCACTCGTTATTTATAACTGGTTGCGATCAGGAGGTCGCACGGGATTGCCGTGTGACCTTACCTTTACTGAATCTACCTTCTAGCTGACCTGCTTTTGCAAAAATATAGATATTTCAACGCATTCTTTTCAGATTTTCACATCATATAAACCTTCCTTCCTTGGAGTTATAGGAACATATCAAAACTGAAATGAGGTAAATCGTTCCAGCTGTTCCCGAGTTTTGGAGAGATTAACGAACAGCGATTCATTTTTATTCTGTGGTTTTTAAATGAGAAAGTTTTTAAGATTGGATGAATGGATACATGGATCGATGGATGAATGTTTGTTACACGTAAAAACGGCTGAACAGATTTTGAAGAAATTTGGTATGCTCATAGTTAACCACCTGGATTAGGATATATAATACTTTTATCTCTCTCTGGACCAAGTTACCATACCACGCGGACGAAGCTGCGGGCACAGTATAAGATTATGAATTTAAAAAATAGCTATTAAAAATGCATTTATCTAATACTACTTTAAATAGCACTGAATTAGAACCAGTCTGAAATCCCCAAACAGAAATAACACAACATATACAACTTCCTTACAAACGTGCTGAAATAATTACAAACATACTATTTGTATCTCATAGACCAATACTGACGCACTTCGTAAAGTGTGTCAACCAGTGCAATGTGTTCGCGATGCTATAAATAGCGGGGTATCTTTTCCAAGTGCTCTCGATTCGATCGGCTATTTTAATACGATATCTTGTTTTCAATCTTTCCAGGTTATTTCCTAGTGAATGTTATTCACCTAGTGGGAAGCAGGAAACTTAGGTAGAGTTCGTGTTAAACACTGAAACTATTTTTATGTCAATGCAAAAACAGCTTAAATATGATAGCCGACAACCTGAGTGGGGCAGTGGTTAAGACACCGGAGCGCTGCACGGAGGGTCCTGGGTTCGATTCCCAGCAGAGCAGAAATTTGAATGGTGAGTTTAAATTTCTGTTTCTAGCCTGGGTGTGTGTGTGTTCATGTGTTGTCGTTGTCTTGTGTGTGTCTATGGCACCCACGACACAGGGAATCCTAGTGTGGGGCTATGAGTGTGAAGCGTTTATTATTATTATTCGTAATCCGTATGCAGTGATGTCACTACCGGAAGCAGATGCGTATGTACGCTGACGAACCACTACGAAAAGGCAGGTTTACTACTTAATTAAAAAAGGGCCTTCAACAACCCTCTAAAGGAATATTCGGTGTTTAAATAAATCGTCGTGTTTTATTATCTCGTGCAGCGCTCAGCCTTTCCTTGCAGGATTCACGTTAAGACCAAGTAAGGTTGATACGAGTGTCGGTAAATCAGTATTAAAGCTTTCTTTGCACCGCTCGATTTATGGCGGGAGGGAACCTCTGCATTTCCACCGACTTTAACCCTGCACACGGCTACATCCGCTTCCATCAAATTGGCTCAAACGAGTGCCTTTATTCCCGTTCCACAAAACGTTTTATCCCAAACACCCCACCATTTCAATAAATTTGCTCGACGTTAACTCAAATAGACATTTCAATCAACACGCCCGTGTTTATAATGCCACGGATTCCACTCACAAAAATAAAAACGAACTTACCGCGCCGCCGGTTTGATGGCAACACATATTTCAAAGCAGAAAAGGTTTTGACAATGACAGAAATAAATGAACGTCTTGTATTTGAAATAGTAGAACGATAGTGAGGGCGATCGATCACAGAAACTCGTACGAATTGCAACATTTATATAGATCTGGCCCGGGCCATCCCAGTTTTATCCGCCGTAAGATTTATATTACGCGACACCTCCCGGCCCTTTGAAGTTGGTAGATGGAGGGAATAAATTCTTGCCGGGCGCCGCCTCTGTTTTTAATTAAACCGGTATAAAGTCTAAAAGTTTATTATTCAGAAATACCTTTTTGCGGTATCTGAACGTTATCTTTATCCCTATAAGCCCTCACCTTTGTCTTTCTTTGTTATTAATCTGCCACGTTAATTACTCGCCTCCTGTCCGATCAGGAGTAAGTTATGCAGACAATATGATAACGTTATCGGATTTAAAATTTATGAGGGATAGTGAAAACGATATCTTTCAACGATGCTCAATCAACGATTTAAGATTTATAATTTAGATAGAGCTTAAAAGGAGCTAATATTGTACGTGTACATATATTTTTTGTAAATCACAAATCATATCAGACATTTTAGTGTAATAAAATCAAAATCACCCATTGCGAGATTAAATCTTTGTTCTCTCAAACGTTATTAAAGGGGTATCAGGCCGTGAATAAAACATGATCTGTTTTTGTGTGGCATAAAAGTCATTACAGGAAGCTCGCTGGGTGAGTCGGGGCTCGAGTGTGATCTCCACTTAATCCGGTGGACGAGGATAACAACGCTAACAATGTGATAAAGCCGCTTGGAACACGTCGCACTCTCTCGCAATAACTATAAACTATCAACCGCAAACGTCTGCCATCTTGTAGCCGGAGTCGATGCGATGAATATCCACCTTTCACTCACACCCTAGCGGGGGTGATGCACTGTCTCCCTTCCCCACCCGACTCGAGCAGACAAGCGTCTGGGACGCCGTATACCGGATGTTGACACCCTTCGACTTTTCGTGTTCCCATATCAACTTACCGAGGAAGGCAGCCACAATGCCTTCTGATTTTGAGTTTGACGAAAACTTTTATTTTATTTATTGGGGATTTCTATTTCTGGTAGGTTTATTACCACAGACTGATATTACGCTCGTCTATTTAATGATATGTAGATTCAATCATATGAATTATCGTATACAATGTCCGTCTAGCGTGTTAAAATAAGGATGTAATAAAACAATTTATTCACTGCATAAACTATAGTCGTTTTTATGAGTAACAACAATTGGCGGCCGCTCGTCTGCGCCGCCCACGCCGTCTGAATACCTACTCAGCTTTGTATTCTCCTGGTATTGGAGTTTAAATTACACGAATTAATCCAGGCGGGTACTTCGCTTCCCCAGGGATGAATGTGCTTACGCTCTCTATCTCGCGTGGTATTTTTCTTTCCAGCGTCTACACTGATTTTCTCTTAGCATCGTTTGTGTTTCAAAACAAGAGATGTATTTTAAACGTTCTCGCTTATCGTTGTAGTGCACGTGTTTCGTGTTTACTATTAATACTATTCGAGGAGCTGACGTTAACGTTTCTCGATATTAGTTATGCTCGTGAATTCTCTGTGCGGGAACATAATTTACGCGTAAACACTTCTAGCAGTAATTTATTCAGGAAAAAAATGAATTTATTTGACAGAGGGCATGCACGCAACATCGTAGGTTGTATATTAAAGGACCGCAAGAAATATTTCAGCGATTCAATGTTTGAATAATTAGTATGGCGATCACAAAGCACTTTCTCAATGGCGCGATGTCACATGAATTATTGATGGAGCTGGGCTGGGAGCGAGGACGCTCGCCGCCCGTTTTATTGTTGCGAATTATTCCTTTGCTTTTTACCCGGCGAGAACATCACGTTTATACACGTCGTAATATTATTGACTTAAATTATGTTAATGAGTTTTAATAGCGCATTTCGACAGTTGTTGAGAGCGATTAACGTCTCGAGGTGACGTGGAAAATGATTTATTTGGCGGAGCTCAACAAATATGAGGACAAGTTGCATTCAATGCAAATACGGTCCATACAAAAATAGCGGTGGGGAATTTTAATTGAATATTGCGCGTTTCTCGCCGTTTATAACCGCTGGCGGGATGACATGTATTTATTGAGATTTTAAAGCGGTAGGTACACTGTCTCTGTGAGGGGCGGGCGGGTGCTCGGCAGGTTTCAAACTGTTAATCAATTACACACACCGTTGGTTCGCGCGCTTTTTCGCTGCGTAATGGATACCACAACTAGGGTTGCGAGATATTTCGCTTCAATTATTATCGGAATTTCATTTCCAACGGATTACAAATTATCCCGATGAACAGCTTCTCGTAAATTTAGGTTTCAGTGACTAAACTGAAATATTAATTGTTCCACTTTCAAATTACTTATTTGTAAAGGCTTCTCTCTCAAGGATCAAAATCGGTAATCAGCTTATATATTATAGCTTCTTTAAGTTAAATAAATATACATAATTCAGTACTTATGAATTTTATGTTTATGAAAGATTATATGGTAGACTGTCCATACTAAACTATGATGTCCAAAACTCCAAAGTAGAATCTGTTCAATGTCGACTAAACCAAAATACCGAAAATTATAAACTATCCAGATAATCCAGTTCTATTTTTTACCGACTTCAAAAAAGGAGGTTATTTAGTTAGTTATTTTTAGTTTCGCTATTCTGGTAACCCGCTGTATCGCTTGAGTATAATAAGGAAATACTTTATTTGAGACGACCGTCTTCGTAGCAACGCACCCACATACTACCTCACCTTATAATTTCTTGTTATTTGAGATTAGCGTAACTGTTTATGGGTTACAATGACTTACCAATAGCTTGCTTAAATATATTCTGTCATTCTGATCCGGCAATAGTAGCAACCCTTAACCACAACACAAGTATAGCATGTGTGTACACGGGCGGCGTTTCGCACGAATGCCTCCACAAGTATGGGCCAAGCTACACGCTTTACGCCCGTGTGTGCCAGCCTTTTTATTGGCACGTCAGGGTTGTGATATGCTAGAAAGGTTCCACATTAAAACGTTACATTACGCTAGCCTATTTTAATAAAAACACCAGAATAAGTAACACTGTTTTATTACTTCGGAGGTTATTCATGCGGGTAATTTAATTGAGGAATGGTCGGAACGTTATGGACTTATGGTAGAACAACAAACTTTTAGTGTAACTATCTACTTCTAACTAGCATCCAAAGAATTCAATTCAAGAACGAATTCAATGTACCCTAGATTGAATTCGTTGAAATTATTGTCGTATCCCAAACCAAACTTTATTAAATTTTAATGTCGTAAGCTTTAATGCTGGACTGGACATAGGCCTCTCCCAAGGCGCGTCACTGAGCCCGATCTTTGACTCTCTTTATCCAGGTACTATTATATCCAAAAACCCTACTTTTATAAATGTTTTTATCAATAATACGACTAAGTTCTGAGGGCATGCATGTGTTTCGTCGCGTGAGGCTGCCATTTCGGAGGGCCCGTTGCGTGCGAGGCGTTTTTGCTCGCGTCTTATTGTTTTCGTTGCTACAAAAATGAACGTTCGCCATTGTTCGCTCCACTTCGCTCCGCTTGTCTTCGGAGATATTTCTTAGCGTCGCATTACAATACCATTATTAAACGCGGTAATAGCCCGCGTTTTTGCCTTGTTAGTGCTCTATTCACTTCGACTTTTTGTTCGCCTCGAGTCGTAAACACTGCATTATGCGTTAATTGTAGCCAACGAGAGCCGACGAAAGATCGTACGCTCCACCGGTCTGATTTATGGATCGGTAACCGTCAGAATATCTGCCACGAAACACAAATATTGCAGAAGTAAGGCTTTATCCACTTAGAGCACGCATAGAAATATTTCACAAATTTCTATCGTTCCGGAATTTTGAGTCCATGAGCGATGTCTATGTGTGTAAGCATTATGAAGCTTTACGTCTGTACGTGTTGGTGTCTCCGCTCAAGATTCGGCTATCGAGTTGAGTAGGTACGTATTTGCATAAGGACGTTAAAGTCCGAGGCCCAAATAAAGACGGAAAGTAATTTACATATGCAAATGACGCGTCGTTCGCATGCAAATACTTGCTTTATTACAATCGGCTTAATGTTACTTGCACAGCCTCAAAGTTCCTGGGCGTGCCGTGTGGCAGGCCCATTTGTCATCTAATCGCGGTGAAATGTATGTTTAATCATTCCTCGTACGCATCCGTGCCTTCTGTTTAACATATTTATTACTTACATGACAGAACACACACCCAACAGCTAGAAAGATAGATTACAAAAATGTGTTTAATTATCCTTAAGTACTCCCTAATTTAAAGAACATTTGAATACCAAATTCATTAATTAATCAACTGAGTATTAAAGTCACTTCTACTTCCGCCGTAAAACAATAGCGGTTTTTATTTAATTTCTTCGTTTTTTGTTTTGTTCGTTCCGTAGTGAAGTGTCACGCAAGTAATTAACCCGAGTTTTGTATTTCGGTCATTTGTTGCCACAAAAAATATAAAGAAAAACCGTAACAGTTAACGTCAAGTTTTTCTTTGTTGCCACCGAACAAAAACTCCACTGAGCTCGAATGAGAATTGTTAACTTTGGATTCGCTTCGGCTAAATTACGTTAAACTTTCATAACAAATCCGTGCGTTCTTTGTTGGGATTCCCTTTGGCAATACTTTAAAACGACAAACTTTGATTTCGGATTAAATACCAGTAGACTAGACTTTAGTCTTTATTGGGACTTGAATTGAGTTTAATTGATTTTAGAGTTTTTAAGCTTTTTTATTTATCGATAACAAGGAACCTTGTAACATTTTTAAATCTAAAAGAATTTTACCCAAAGTTTACTTGTTGTGGGTGAAAATCTTTCTCATTGAAATCTAACAAACGATTCTAAATTTGCATTTCATCAATAGAGTCATGCTATCTTGTGGGCTTGTAGCAATATATTTCAATTAGTACCCAATATGAATAGTGTAGTGTTTATGTAAATGGCATTTGAAATGAATTCAACCTGTTTAAATTATCGCTCGAGCACCGAAGCGTGAAGCCGCATGAATCCTGTACTAATAGTACGTAACTAATAGCTTATCGAAATACGTGTGGTTTAAATTCTGATTCAAATTTCAAGTCTATTTACCTACCTTGTATTATAATATCATAATATTATAATCCGGCAAAAGTAATAATTGATACATATTTTGAAGGTAAATGGCCATAGAAGTTTCCAGTGCGACTCAATAATACAATTATAACAATGCACATGATTAGTGCTTCAAAAATATTTTCCATTTATCATAAACATAAATTATAATATCATAAAACTGGTATTTTCTTACAGATAATACATACAAGCTTTTATCAAAATACATATAATAAAATTGAAGATTTTCAACAACAGAAGAAGCATTTTCAACAACAGAACAATTAATTAGTTCACACTGATTGGGAAATTCATGCAATTGGCTCTCAAAAGCGTTCACGGTTGGTGAGCTTAGTTACAGAGTTTAATTAATACAATATTAACATAAACGCATATTATTCACATTTGGATCTGAATGACTTATTGGAGAGGAGATACAAGAATAAAGGAAATTAGTGAAGTAGTTTACACGGATTGTGACATTCTAGTAATTCAATTTTAAAAAGATTCAAAGCGCAAACGTAACAATACCTATCGTTGTTACAGTGCACTATTAACATAATAGATTGCCCTTATCTTTTCGTTATAAGTGGTTTAGCCTTTCAATAGCATAAAATGTCTTACAAATAGAAAGATAATTTGTTGGCTATTCTAAATTAAGTAAACTGTGGAGTCAGAAGCTACGAGTACGCTTTTTTGATGTTGGCTTACACACGCCGATAAAAGCCGTACTGAATTAAAGGAATGCATCATTAACCTAAACGCTATATTGTTCTTATTGCGATAATTGATAAAATGTCAGTGTCTTTGTTGGTTCTTGCTTTGTTTTCCGATGCCTGATAGCGTTTCATAATTTCTCTAGTGTCTTCATCAAATGTCGCGTAGTAAATATATCTTTAAAAAAATAATAGGGATTAAAGTACACAGTAAATTTCATGCAGTATATTTATCAAATTATTAAAAGAAAACAAAAAACCCGAATGCGTGAAGAACAAGAAAGCTAAAAATAATAAATAAATATTATTAAATTATAAAATTATATTATATTTTAATGATAATGATTGACAGCATTCACTAACGCAGTGCCTCATAATTTATAACACCGAAAATTAATGAACCCTTTCCTACGCAAATTAGTATGTTGAATTCTATGAAAATTGTAAACAATCATCCCAGATGACATAACAACAATCATTTGATTAACCATAAAACCAATTCACAATCCCTTTCCATAGATATTGATTCGCAATTAGGTGACACAAATTGCGAATTTCGCATTCAAACGTACCGCAATGTATTAACGCGTCATTTACATAAATGCTCCACCGTTAATGCCGCCTACTAATTGAAATTTATAGCGGTCGATATTACCTCCAATTATTATGTTTTGTTTCCTATTATTGTCTATTGCGGTTGACCGTTCCATGTCCAATTTATTACTGTTGAAATCATTCTATAGTACATAATTATATTGGTTTTACGAGTTTACTAAATTATGTTTTCATTTGCTAAATAATTTTCTAAATAATTTATTTGATGTTCGAAACACTAGGTACCTACGCTCTGATTGAATTCTAAAAAAATTCTGAAATTTGTTTTTATTAAGTGATATTTATCGAGTTCCACAGTTCCAACCACCCTTTCGGCTTTTAAATTTATCAAAGCTTACCAAATTTCGTTTGAATTACGCGAACATTCGGATTATGCCTAATCTCAAGACTAATATTAGCTCAGTACGATCCTATCCCAGTCTCTCAATTTGTGACTTTAAAAGTCAAATTGAGAAAGTTTCTGGCTACTTCCATCTTTGTTTAAGTAATAAAGCGACGTGGCCGCAGCAAGATAAAGCATTAATTTAAAATGTAAATACGGAGATATGTTTATCGTTAAACTCAAACAACGGAGCATAAATATAAATTGGCTGACGATGTATACACTCAGCTGATAGTGTCGCGATAAATAGAAAGTTTATTTACTTACGTCACTTAAAAACTAAATACACTGAAGATGATAATGGTAAATGTATATTGTGTTTAATTTGTCAATTTTTCATAGATAGGTAGAAATGATGTAACAAAGTAGGTACGAGTAAGATTTGAGTAGACAACCCAATGAACTACCAGCATTACAGCAAATATTGGCTATAAAAACTTACGGCAAATCATATGTAAAATAAAAAAATTATTAAAAGAAAACAAAAAACCCGACTGCGAATTTTTTTATTTTTATATTTTTAGTAAAACGGCAGTATAAACATAATGTGATATATATATTTCTGAACTGGTCTTT
>DWIY01000684.1:0-12078 GCA_018248615.1 Erynnis brizo brizo
GTCAATAGGAATAAAGACGATTATTTTTTTGTTAATGAACATTAACGTTAAATGACGTCTCTGAGTGCGGCAGTTAGATAACTTTGTATCCTCAGAGTTGAAAAAGAAATGAATTAAATTTAGGCTTTTGAGGTAACAATACATCAGTAAAATCTCGAACAGATATTAAGTCTGAACTGAGAATGGAGTAGTTACTCATGAAATACAGTGATCATTAACCATCAGATCAGCTCTCGTTTCATAAAGGTTTACATTGATAATCAATAAATGTTGGGTAACTAATCTATACTTACTCTTCTTTGTAGTAGTCTGAGAACAATCCAGCAACTAAGAACTTCTTTCTTAACCTAGGATTTCTCTTTGACACCACAGGTTTTTCTCTGTTATCAACGCTGCTGGCCGGACTATCATCTCTAGACGACGCCACTCGCTTTTTACAAATGATTGTTTTAGAAAGAACGTCGATGCTCTTTTCGAAATCAATTTCTTTTTCATTCAGGGGCAACGGGTCATTTTCGTCATGATCAAGTATGGTGTCAGTGGACGGCTCACGAGATTTTGATCTCATTTTTCTACTAACAACTGTATCAAGCGAACTCTCACGAGAACTCGATGTCACCTCTTGAACTTTTTTGTTAGTATGGAATGATCTAGACTTTCTTCTCGCACATACACTGACTGGTTTCGATACTTTCTCAACCTCTACGGGATCGGCCTTCGGTTTGTCTGTTTTCTTGATCTTATTCTTCCCTTCCTCGTTGGCGTTATCAGAACTTCTTGTAAGTCTTCTTTCACTTGGATAAAGAACGGCCAAACTAGATTTTGGTCGCAATCCTACTTTCGTGGCACCCTTGTCGACCACTTTTCTTTTTGAAAATATTTCTTCTATTTCGTGGGAGGGTGACATGGCCCTGGTTTTTCGTTTGAGCCTTTCAAGGTTGTCCATCTGAGTAGCAGGTTTGCTATTTTTCAAGTTTAGTAGACTTAATGGAATGCTATCCTCTGGATCATTACTTAGTGAACTAGCTAAAGACGGAATACTGTCAGTCTCACTGAGGACTTCCCATTTGTTTATATGGGTTTTCGCATCTTTATCGGTTTTACTGGGCTTCAGTTGCAAAGCCGGTGCTCTTAGGATCGATGCATTTTTCTTTTCTTTGTCATTTGTAGTTTTGACAGCACCAACAGGTGTTTTATTTGTTACGTTTGGCGAAACTTCTTTGCCTTGTAATTTTTCAAGAGCAACTACTGTTAACCTACCCTGTTTTGGACATTCTTCTTTGTTCAATACCACTTTGAGCTCCGCTTTTTTGTTGTTTATAGTGCGCTCCAAGAAGCTACTCATAGCTTCACCATCTTTAGGAACTCTATCAAATGGAGAGTTGTCAGTATCAGACGTCATGTGGCTGTCAGACACGTTATTGCTGTGGCTGCTATTTTGTTCAATCTTTTTCTTCTTCTTCTTAACACTTGGAAAACCAGTTCTGTTTATAGCCTTTCGCCTCCTAGTTTTCTTTTTGTTCGCTTCGACGTTCTTGGTTTCAGCGGATTCATTTGACTCAACTTTCTTAGTGGGAACACTTAATTTCTTTGGAGATTCAATAACCATTTTTTCCGCTTGAATTTTGGGAACTAGTACTTTTGCAGGCAACACTAATTTACTTTCTCTTAGTATATTATTGCATACTTTCTTTTTCTTCTTATCATTTCCATCTTCACTGTCAGTATTAAGATTTCTCTTTTGCTGTCGTAAGTTATGTCCACCAGTTGTTTCTTGTAACTTGTCTGATATGACAGCAGCTATAGATTCTCCTCTTTTGGGTCTTATAATTGGATCAGGCGTTTCTGAAATCAATGCTAGCGGAATGTCTGATTCTGTGTCTATACGAGTTAAAAGAGAATTTTTTGTATCTCCTCCCTTGGATTTTGATTTGTTTTTGTTTGAATCGTTTAAAATGTTATTCACACATATGGAAGACTTTGGAATTTGATCTTCTAAATCGATAGACGGTTCGAATATTCCAGTGGGTTTATCTACGTTTACAACTACACGCTGTTCAATTACTGGTTCAGGTGCTTTGGTTTTCTTAGTATCTATGACTTTTCCTTTAGAAACCGGTGATTTGATAACTGTTGCTCTCGTGCTCATTTGAGTGCTTTCCTTTACTTTATGTTTTTCTTCAGTATTTCTACTAGGACTATCTAAATTGCCTTTCTCTTTTTCAAGTATCCTAGATTCTATTGACTTACGTATGTTATTGTTTAACAATGTATCCAAAACTTTAGTAGCTGCACTGGGGTTAATTTTTGACACCAGATTACTAGTGAGACCTTCCAATCTATTTTTCTTGCGAGTCATTATTTCTGATTTTTGTGCTGGTGGAATAGCACTTTTGTATAAAGATCGAGCCGACATGCTTTTTAGTGGATCAACGGTGTTATTGTTATTTGCTGAAGCTGTACTGCTTTCATTAGCTGACGAATCCGAGTTGACTTTGTCAGATTCTTTAGAATCTTCCTTGGAATTAACTTGAACTCCATCCTTATTATTGTTTGTGGTTGTTGTTTTGTCTTCCGATAACTTTTTTGATAATGACTGCACAACCTGGTCTAAGCTTGATGCAACTTTATCAGCTTCTAATCGGTGACGCTTTTTTGGTGTCACAATAGGGGCTGAGTGATTCATAGGTGATGACTTTGTTTCAGACCTGGGTGATGATATCTTGTGTGACTCCGCTTTAGACGATTCGGCCTTGCCTTCATTTTCCTTCGGCTTAGGTAAATATTTCTCTAAATCGTTAACCATCTTGTGCATAGCTTTCAATTTTTCAGATGTTTCATATATTTTCTTAGATAACTCGGAATGTCCAGCAGCAGGCTTTTCTATAGTTAATTCATCGTCAATTGTACTTATGGATATTGATGTATTGATTTGTAATATTTCAGAATTAACTTCATTTTCTTTTACTATGATATTATCTGTAGTAACATTGCCATTAACTTTACAAGCAGTCGGAGTTTTTGAATCTTGAGTGTGTGGGGGTGTCGCATTCTTTGAGTTATCAACACCTTTCTTGTTCTTGTCTGGAATAGTTTTCCCCTTAGGAGATTCACCACTTTTTTGTATATCTCCCATGCAATCGGTTTCAGTACATAAAAACTTATCAGAACTTACATCATTCTTTGAATTTTCATCAAATTCTGAAGTAACCAAACTTAGGCTTAATGAATTACTTGTTGAAGAATTTATATGATAATGCCTTTTCTTAAGTGGAAGCTTATGTTCATTGGTTTCTTTGCCCCCTTTATTCTGAGATTCTGCTTGCAATTTCTTGTGCCTTCTTTTAGATGTTGGAGTCACTATTTCTTGATTGTCTGACGTTTTACGTTTCTTTGACATTCTTTTTACAACTTTAGTAGGGGCTGGCTCTGAGGGCACTTTTTCCAAATTTTTGGGTTGAGATTGTGCAACATTTGAAATAAACTTAGGAGCTATTTGACACACCTTTATGAAACTAGTTATAAGATTATCCATGTCTTGAGTAAACTTCTGATCTACTGAATTTAAACTGTTCCGATTCGAACAGGACTCCCTACACCTTGAAACAGACCTGGAACGATGTCTTCTTTTACTTCTATGTCTATGGTGTTTACTTTCTTCTTTTTTTATCGTGATGCGTGATGGTCTCTCTGTATTGTTTAAATTAATCTTAGGCGGCGCGAGAACAACTGTCCTTCTGTGCTTCTTAACATGGAATGTAGGTTTTATATGCGGTTTTTTAAAGTTAAGGAAGACGTTTCTGGTGAGAGATTTATTTGGAATATAACTGTTTTTAGCTTGCTCGAAAATACTTGGAAGCGGTTTAGTGGGACTTTCTTTCTTTGTCCCTGGAGACGAAGCAGCACTTGCCGCTTTCGTTTTGCGACTTCTTGGAGACAATGTTCGCGGGTAGTGTTTCAAAAACTCTTCCTTTTTTGATGCAGATGCTTTTGACAATGTACAAATTGGCGATATTCCGAATTTATGAGTAAACACAGGTTTCAAGGCAGGCAGTGGACTTCCAATGTAACTAGCTTTAGTAGGCGATTTAAGCAACGTATTGTTATTATTATGACTGACTTTAAATATATTGTAGGTGGTGACAGGTCTCTGTAATCCGCTGAAAACAGGTCCAGGCGCAAAAGGGTCTGACGAATTTAGACGCAGTATATGTTTCTGGTTCATCTTGGAAAAACTATAATCATATTTAGACGGTAATGGATATTTAGTGCATACACTTATATATTTAGGACTAGCATTCGGTTTGCGTAGATACGTTTCACACTCAGAATCGCTTGAACTGTGTCCTAGCGTCAGACTGCTAAATGTTTTATTTGTTAACAATAATATTTCTTGATCGGACACGAAATGTTTTTGATTCTTATAATATGAACGATCTCTTACAGATCTCGTTTTCTTAAATTTTCTCGTCCTTCTCCTCATGCTCCTCACACTGTAATCTGTTTTATACCCCGATTTATCACTTTTATAACCAGATTGACTTTTATAACCCGACCTGTAACAATCACTTTTATATCCGGATCTACAACCATAGTCACTTTTGTATCCTGATTCTATTAATCTACTGCAACTTTTGTATGGTTTAAATTCGTGGTCGCTTTTGTAGCCAGAAAGTATATCCTTGTATTTAGGGTTGAGATCGATTTGCTTCCAAGTTGGGTCTAAAGGGTCATCTCCGGCGGCTTCATTTTCACTTTGATTGTCTCTCCATGCACTTGTTGATGTTTTATTATTCTTCTTGGGTAAGTTAGCTAACTTACTATTAACTTCCTTTCTCTTCGCATAGACACCTGATAACACTGATCTGTTTGAAGGCAGAGACTCATCATCTGTATCAGCAGAATCATATTGGTTTTTATCTTTTAATGTTTTTGGTGTAGTTTTATTACTTTTCGTTTTTGCTTGAGGTTTTCGACCAACCTTCTTACGAGGAGGATATAATACTCTGTCTGTAGCATATAACATTCTATCTAAAGCAGCAATATCTAACTTATGATCATTTTTCTTAGCTTTTTCAAATTTATTTTGCTCCTGCTTTAAAGGAACAGGAGAAGGTGCTTCTGTTTTAATTTGCTTTATTTCATTTTCTAGTCTCTTTTTGTGAAAATCACAGTCACTAGAATCAGATCTTATATTAATTCTACTACTCCTTGTTTTTGATTTTGATCGCATGCTTTTTCTTTCAATTGTATTATTCTCCTTTTGAACAGATCTCCTGCTTAATCTATTATGTGTTTCATCTATTTCATGTCTACGCAATGGCGAATGGGTGGGTGAATTATGATTTGATAAAATTCCTGAATCTGGTGAAACGTTCGGGGGATCATTATTATTATGAAATGGGTTAATCACATTAACCACTGATTTATCTTTGTGAGATTCAGTTCTTTCATCAGTTTTCCTTACTTTACGTGGCCGGCCTCTTTTCCTTCTAGATTCTAATACAATATTATTCTTATCATCTTCTTGAGATTCCACGGAATTAGTGCTAATAGTATCTAATTTTTGATGATCCATATGGCTGATAGAATTTATGTCTGTGCCAACCACAGTGATCGGGGAACTTTTTAACAAGTCACTGGCACTTCCCAATTCTGAACCACCAGGTGTTATATCAAGATTCATGAAGTCATTATTATCAACACAATCATCTAAGCTTTGAGGATTTGGAATGGAAATGCTAACAGTGTCTGATACGGATGAGATTTCTTCAAGAACCTTGTTAATTTGAGAAAGTTCTTCGGTTTGTTGACTGCTTAAATGCTGAGAATTATTCAAGAAGCTCGATGATATCGGTGGTATTTCAGGTAAATTGTTGATCTGCCCAAGGACCGATTCACTTATTGTAGACACACTCTCGATAGAATTCCCATTTATTCCGCAAGGTAGCGAAGATGAAGCACCCGATACGATGGGATTTGATGGAGCGCCACTACTCAATAACTGTGTTTGTGCGACAAATTGTTGTAACAAACTTGACGCGTAGTGGGTCGCATTGTGGTGCACAGATTCCGAATTAGAGCATTCGTTTTCTGAACCAGAAGAGTCGGCTGTAGCTCTTTGAATCGCTGCCGTCACGAGCTGCGGGGTAAGCTCCATTTCACTACTCGATCCGTCCCCTGTAAAGATGTAAATATATATTTAGAATGTATATTTGACAATAGGCAAAGAAGATGTCAAAAAGTGCAAAAACTTACCATTGTCGACAATAGACTTGTCATCGTTGTCTGGCGACACGTTGTGAACGGAAAAGGTCGGGAAATTGGGCTGTTGCGCCGGCGCGCTCGATGTTTGTTCTGGAAATAGTTCCGCAAGGTCCGCATCGTCGATGACCTGTAGAATGTATTTCGGTTTATGACGTCATAGATGTTATCTATAGAATGCAAATTAACTCTTGATTCTACTATCGTATATGATAGGTAGGTAGGTACCGTAAGGTAAAACTTTATCAGCATTATTATTAAATGCAAAGCGTTACAATCATACATTGAATTCGCTAGCCGGCTTTATAACCGTTTCAAATTACACATATTAATACTTTCAGGACTGATAAATTTCTTGAATCGTCAACACGACACGACATACCTACAACTATGTTTTTAACAGACAGGTAGGTACCTGTAATTGACAAGCAGCGGCGAGGGCAGCACTCGAGTCCTCAGCGGATCCATTAGCGGAGCCGCCAGCAGCTTCAGCGCTGTCAGAATCCGACGACGACGACGAGGACGAAGATGACGACGACGACGAGGACGACGTCGACGAGGACGTGCTGCTGCCGCACGCGGCGCTTTCCACCGCTGGCGATGTGAACTGCGGAAGGAAAGTTATAATTATTAGAAACTTTATTACGATAAGTACACTGATTTACTATATAAATATTACTTGCAAAGGAAAACGTCGTGAGTCTCTACGTCTTTCTTATTGTGAGAGAAGACCCGACCGTACGGTGGGTTACTGATGGTTGCAGACTGCTACTTATTCGGATTATGACGACTGATATAAATAATACCTGTTCGAGATAACCTTAAAAGATGTGTTACAATAATAATCGATATTTTCTAAGATATTTGTCAAAAGTCCTAGAATTATACGAGCACCACAAATTACTTCGTAAGAATGATTATTTCCCTCTATCGAACAAAATTTAAATCCAATCTAATTACGCTGATACTTAAAACGACATACATAATTAGGGAGTAACAAAACCGAACAGACCAAAAAACAATTTAATGGAGCGAGAGGCTAGTACTAACTAACAACTCAATTGAACCAGCACCGATAGCGAATATTGTGTCGCAACCAAGTTCCTCATTGACCGCAATTCTGCACACCTTTACGTTGGTAACTCACGCGCCAGTACAAATTCTAACATTACCTACTTTGTAAAATTTTATGACAGATTCCATATTTAAAACCCTTATTATTAAAAGAGTCTGCCGGTCTGCCCTAGGCAAGTTTTTTAAGATTTCACTTTGGTGTTGCAATTAACGTCAATTTTTTCAACCCTGAATTTATGTGTCATTTTGATCCGATTTTGATAAGACTTTTCATTTGAAATCTGGTTGATCTAAATACATCCAAGATATTATGTAAGCACCAGTTAGATTCTTAAGTATTAAAAATAATAATAATAAGTTTATTTAGTATGCCATTCATTACGCATATTCAGATATTGGTATTTTTTATAAATACTCCATTACAGTAATGAAGAAATTCGACAAAAATATAACTGATAAGACGCGTCATGCCCTTCAAGATACACAATGTTTGTTTATTGGATTCTCTTTTTGCTCCAACGAATCGAACGAACATTTCACGATTGTTAAGATAATACAATGGAAACAAAAAGAGGCACAGAGAGCACACGGCACGTTTCTATTATTCAAATTGTCCATCACTCGCTTGTATCTATTTATCCTCACATAAGTACCGATACCTATTCTTATAATGTGCTCGTAAAACACGACGCCTTAGGATCGAGTACATTTACTGCTGAGTAAATAGTCAGTGAGGCTATTTACGACAGTCGAGTAATAAGTTTATAAATATTTCATAAATTATGGTTTCAGATTTATCACATTATAAATCCTGGTACAATTCATCTATAAATTTCCTGTACATGCAATTTGTTGGATGAAAATTAATACCGATTATTGTATTTTGTTTATGTACGACGAGCATGTTTTTTACATTAGTGTTGATTTACCGTAGACTTTAATCAATAAGGCGGAAGGGTAAGCAACCCTCGCACTGCAAGGGGTTGAGAAAGTGTCGCGTGGGCAGTGGCCTTATCAGGTCTCGCATATCAAGCGGCGCGGAAACTACCCCATCGTTAAACCACATGTAGGTAGGTACCACCTATATCGTTCAAACCAAAGGTTGTTGCGATCACTAAATTTTATAAACATTAAAAAGGTGAATAACAATTCGTAGAAAACGAAATGGAAGTTATTAAAAACATTTCGTTATATTGCTTTACATCAGATTAGAATTTAATTAAGCGACCTCAGCGTTTCCCCATTTTTGTAAAATTAAAAGGGCGAGAAAGGTTTCCGCGCGTGACTCACTCCGCCGGTAAAACTACGATTCGAGACATTATAGGTTCTGTTCAGACAAAACATCCAATATAAGTTATAAACCAGATAGAATATTATTTCATATTGCATAATCTTCCAAGCGAGAAACGTAACATTCCAGTTATTTTAGTCATTCTCGTCTAGCGTTCCAATAAACTAAGCTATGCATGAAATAGATCTGACCGATATCCGAGTGATATTGCCTGTCTGGCGAACGGAATTAAATCATACGTATCCACTCGGACAAATATGAAATCTTGGTACACTTGAATCGACAATAGGATAACGGTGCCTGTGTGCCTTAGACGGCGTCGACACGAATATCGTATTAACCACCTCGTGATCTACGGAGATTTATATCTGACAGTACACTGCTCTGCACAACAAACTAATATTATCGTATTCGTATCGACGTCGACTATTGTTAACATTCAAAATTTCTACACTTACGATACCCAAAGAGAATAAACATCTCCTGAAATATAGAAAAAGACGTTAAGTATGCTCATTGTATTCAACAATAAAGAAGTAAGTATAAAACAATATACTTTATAGCTACTTACAAAATTTATCGTTTACAAAATTAATCGATAAATGATATCCTAAGGTTGAAACCGCGAATTATCTACTTAAGTAGGTATGTCTAAACAAATCATCTGACCAATTGACCATGTCCGATTTATGTGACATCCATTTAATATTCTTTAGCCAACTTTATATAACAATTCTTAAACATAAAAAAATATTTTAAGCTGTTTCAAGACTAAAATTATCTTAATATCATATTCTATCCAATTTTTAAAGAGTTCCATTCTCGGAAATTGATTTTCCTTAGGTCTAGGAACTTCTGCATTCAGTTCACATTTTACGAAAATGATTTCAGTGAAAAAAAATTTTTAATATTAATAGTAGGTACAGTGAAAGGGTTAATTTTAATACTGTGTCGTTACTCCAATCAGTATCACTAATAAGTCCCGATTCCTTTGGCACGATCTCACTTTTAGAAAGTTTGAAGTAACAGGCAGAACTATCGTATGAAACGCGAATGATTTCAATATAAAGTTTAAATCAGTAAGCTAGTAATAGTAAGTAGTATAGTAGATCAGAATAAAAACAATAATTTCACACAAAGGTTCTTCAAAATTTGAATAGTAATTAGTTACTAATTAATAGTAAAGTTTAAAGTGTGGCCGTATTTTGTTTGAGTCACCGTTTTGATCACATACTTATAAAGAGAGACTAAATCAGTGGCGAAAAATATATATATTTTTAATGATTATAATCAAAACAACTACCTACATGATCTTGAAGCAACATTCGTGACAAAGCGAAACAAACACAACTAAACAGTTGATTGCGAGAGTCATCGACCCCGCGCCAAATGTCGAGAACAATACTTAATGGAACGCCACAGAATGATCGTGTATTGAGGTTGATCTTAAATTGTGTTATTATTATGACGAATAAAGTTTACCGAGAGGCTACCGAAAGATGAACAAAACTTACCGAAGGAATTTCTAACTATGGCGAAACAATTCATACTTGAATGCATCGGAAAATTATACATAAATAAAGAAATAGTGTTCATTGCAGTGTTTCTTGAGAGGCAACAGAAAGAAATTTACATTTTTTTTTGTTCGACAAACTAAACGTTTCAGTGACTCATGAATAACGGAATATAAATAGTTAATGATCGAAAATACATGCGTATTAGAGAGTTTAGAAACAAGTATTTGCCAATTGTAGGCTGGCACATAGGCCGTGAACTTGACTTTGACAGACAATCGAGCGCCGGAGGCGGCGATATCAGATCGCGCGGAAGGGCAAGAGAAAGGCCGTTCCGGGATGTATTTATACAGCACGGCATGCAAGCTTTGTTTGTACGAAACACGACAAACTCAAGTAGTGAAGTACCTGAAGGTACATTTTATGAATGGAATGCAGTGATAACTTATTGCTTTACGATCGTTTGATAAAATACGTCACTCTACACTTGTAGGAAAGAAACTCCCTCCCTACCGATATCATCTTCGATAAAAAAAGTAATTAAATAATAGCAACATTTTGTCCTTGACTTTTTCCGCGCAAATATATCTTTAATATCCGCACACCTTTCGTGCAAAATCGTATACATATTATAAAACGTGCTTGGCACTTTTCGAGTAATTTACAATTATCAGCTTCATAATTTAAGTATATTCATCCTTTTAACTTATGAATTTAAATATCTACAAAAATAATACAGAGTTCTAAAATATTATATGTACAAACAAAAAGATAAATTTCAAAAGAAATATCATCAAAGATTATCTGATTACGCTTTTAGCTATCGAATAAAATCAAGTAGGTACATACATAGTACCATCTATCAAAGGCATCTACTACCGTAATGTAAAGATTAGCTTCGTCATTTCAATTAACTCGGATGTGCAATAACTGTTCATCAATTGTATATGATTGTAGATAGTAGATAGATGTAGGTAGTTATGTCCACATAAATAGTTGCGGAACAAAGACAGTCATAGATCGCGTAGAACTATAATTTGTTGGAGATCGGTGGTTTCATAACGTCCAACATTTCTCATGGAGCCGGGCGCGGCGAGCCGGCAGCACCGGCGGGCACGCCTCACGACACCGTAGCTTTGTATAGAAATGATCAATCAACGCTAACTCGTCAACACATTTTCCTCCTTGCTCACCAACGCAAAAAGATCTTAATCCCGCACCCTATTCGACCGTTACGGCATTTCTGCTAAGATTGATAACACGAGGCCAAACACTCACATAATTTGTAACGATTATTAAGAGAATTTATATTCGATAAGTTGACAGACCGTAGCTCGAGTTAAATTCAATTTAAACCACGATTGAATTTTAAGCGTGACACATTTACAAAGCCAGTCTACGGTCTGTAATCTTACTACCGGAAATCTCTAGGACTTCTGAATCTACAATCATTGCAAAATCTGTTTTAATAAAACCGTTTAATTTTAAAACCAATAACTTAATATTTGAAAATAAAGTTGTTACTGTTACTAAGAATTGCACCGCTTCAAAAAATTGGATGACCAAGAATCTGAGATGAAGCATGAAATAAAAACATGAACGGGACTACGGGATTTTAGCATTATTTTTGAAAATCATTATAATATTGTAGAGATGCCACGAATATTCGGTTACAATTCGGTATTCGGCATATTGAGCCACTTTTTGACCGATTTCAAAAAAGGAGGAGGTTCCTCAATTCGACCGTATGTATTTTTTTATGTTGTTCGCGGACTACTTTGTTGTCAAGAACCGATTTCGAAAATTATAATTATTTTTGTCGGAAAGGACATAATATTTCAAAGGTGGTCCCATGATAAGGATCTGATGATGGCATCCCAGAGAAATCGAGGGGAACTTTCAAAAATTGTAGGGGCGACTGGTGCATTTGTTAAT
>DWIY01000685.1:0-12067 GCA_018248615.1 Erynnis brizo brizo
GCAATAAAGTGGCAACTGGATAGTGACGTAAACTTGCGACACTCTCGGAAGAGCAGACCTTGTTTTCTTTGATCATGAGTCCATTCACAGTTAGGTAGGTAGGTACCTATTTTACCTCTGACGTTTGTCAAGGTTTGTCTCTGTTAAGTTGGCACTACTTGCTGTCAAATATTTTGGTTGTTTGGGAAGCTCCACGGATTTTATCTACTTTCAGTGAATTATTATCATTGCATTATGCCAAAAAGGATTCAAAGTAGTGGCAGAAAGATTGTGCTAGCAGTGCGTCAATTTTGTGAACGTGAAAAAGCTAATAAAGCCCCTATAATCCCATTTGAAAACGTGCGTCAACGTGTAGCCGCTATGACAGGTAATTAATTTAGTATTACCAGTTAATCATATTTACGGATGGAAAACGAAAATTGAGCGTAACGTTCGTGATCATTGAGGTTTGCAATGCAAGTTGCAAATTGCAACCAAACACTAAAGCAACAATCACACTCTTATTGTTTTGTTATTGATATTTGGTATGGAGGCCATAGATAGGTAGTACGTAACAGTTATCTGAATTGAATAAAATAATATCAGTCATCTCAATTCCAGGTATATCTGAAAAATCTGTCAGCTCTATTACTAAAGAAGGCGAAGTTGCTGCTTCAACATCGACAAAAGTTTCTACGCCAAGAAAAAAACGCATTCAGCGGAAAAAAATCGAATTAGATGACTTTGATCTTTGTGCGATTCGAAATAAAATACATCAAATGTATGTAGTTAGGAAAGAGGTGCCTACTTTAGGTAAGCTGTTAACTGAATTAAAAGCAGACATCGATTTCAAGGGGGGTCGTACCACATTATGGAAAATAATTCGTCAAATAGGATTCCAATTTAAAAAATGTGGGTCAAAGAGAAAACTATTGATGGAACGATATGATATAGTAGCTTGGAGGAACAGATACCTAAATGTTATGAAGCAATGTCGTAATGAAGGTCGACCCATCGTATATCTTGACGAAACATATATACACGCATCATATTCTGTTAAAAAATGTTGGCAGGCGGAAAATGAAGAAGGCATTTTAAAAAGTGATTCAGTTGGTTCACGCTGGATTATTGTTCATGCAGGTGGTGAAATGGGCTTTATTCCAAATGCTCAATTAATATTTAAGTCTCAGTCGAAGTCGGGAGATTATCATGATGATATGAATAAAACAAATTTTATGAAATGGCTTAGAGAAAAACTAATTCCTAATTTGCCACCTAAAAGTTTAATAGTTATGGATAATGCGCCATATCATTCAGTAAAAGTTAACAAGGCGCCAACTATGAGTTCGACCAAATCTGATATGCAAAACTGGATAACAAATAAGGGGTTGTCTTTTCTGCCTACAATGACAAAGGCTCAATTATATGAAATTATAAAAGAGCATAAAGAGGCTCCAATTTATGAAGCCGATCTATTACTCCAGGAGCATGGTCACATAGTGGCTAGATTACCACCATACCACTGCGAGTTAAATGCAATAGAATTTATGTGGAGCCTCTTAAAAAGGCGTGTAGCCAGTAAAAACGTTGGTCAGGAATCTAGCAATATAGTAAAAATAACCGAAGAAGCATTCGAATCTATTACTGCAGAAGAGTGGAAAAAACAATGTGAACATGTACACCACATTGAAGATCAGTTTATTAAAACAGATGAATTCATAGATTCAGAAATGGACAAGTTCATCATAGAATTTGTGGCGACGTACAGCGTTTCCGAACGCAGCCTAGACGGAGACATCTGTCATATGTCATAATAGCTAGAGCGCGAGATTTTCGCGCCACTACAACAATTAACTGAAAAGATCATAACGACTTTTCAGACTGGTCGTAACACGCACGTTCGATGCTCTTTCTAGTAATTACAACTCATGTTGAGTACTAATACTTAAGTGGTGTATACTCAAAAGTTCTGTAAATACCGTGCCTGTACATACCTGTTAATTATACTATACACTTCGAAGCTAGTGTTTCCTTCGCATCACTTGCGACGAACCCAGCCGTGCCAAGCCCCAACATTGGTGACCCTCGATATACTCGCGACCTACTGCGGAGTACTACAACAAAGGCTGGTTTGGTACGAATTCGTCGCTACGCGGACAAGGCAGGTACACCTCCAACTCCAGGAGTGAGCATCATCACTGTAAGTGTGCAGCAATTTCTACTTGGCCTAAGTACGAGCCAAGACAGCACTTCAACCCTGCTCCCTGGCATACAACTATTTCTCTGGCATACAACTATTACGAAGTACCATCTACTTCGACAACGAGTCCAGAGTGGCAACCGACCTTCAGCTTCAACTTGCAACTTCATATTGCATTTGCATGACGTCGTGTGTGCAACTTAGCCTTCAACTGCATCCAGGCAAAATAACTTTGTGTGTGTGACCATTATCTTCAACTTTGCACCCTGGTATTTGACTTTTTGTGTGTGTATGTGTGAACATCTATTTCCATATTGCATCCTGGTGTATGACTGATGTATAACTTATATGATTGTTTTGCATCTATATTGTAAAATTTGCCAAGTTTTAACTGCAAACATAATATTCAACTATATATATACTAATTCATAACTTCATATTTGCAATTTAAATAACGGTCCTACAATAACTTATTTGCCCAAATTGTTATACCATACTTACCAAACCATACTTATAATTATTGCATAAACCTAACCAAGCTAAAGTCTAAACCTAACAGTAACTATTGTATATACTATTATGTGAATGTGTTGTGATTTTGTGTCTTGCAATTTAACATTATTTTTAATCTTGTTATTAACTTGTTAATATTGTACTTGCACGCCGTCTCACCACCTCACCCACATAATTACTAACTATTAACATTTTTTTTTAAACCTTAGGATTACACTTAACAATTATTTACATTTTACACTTTTAATTAACAGATTTTTGCTTTTTATTATTGTAATTTTTCACTTAAATCACTAATTTTTAACAAGCATGGCAGAGGCTGATTTGCAAACACAAATTAAAATGCTTCAAGCTCAGCTTGCCAGCATGTCACAGCAACCTAGCTCTATGGCTGTTGCAGCTAAACTTCCACCATTTTGGTTGGATAAGCCATCCATATGGTTTGCTCAAGCTGAGGCACAATTTCATATAGCTGGCATCACCCAGGATTCTACAAAGTACAGCTATGTCCTGTCTATGTTGGACAGCAGGGCTGCAGCTGAGGTGGAAGACATTATTGAACATCCTCCTCCTGAAGACAAATATTCTTTCTTGAAATCAGAATTAATTAAAAGAATGTCTTCAAGTAGAGAGCAGCGACTGAAACAATTACTCGGTGAGGAACAGCTGGGTGACAGGAAGCCAACCACATTCCTCCGACATCTCAGGTCTCTTGCTGGCTCTGTTATTAAAGATGAGACCATTATCAGAGAACTCTGGATGCGTCGACTGCCTAACAATGTCCAGGCTATTCTGGCAGCTCAACTGGACCTACCCCTGGACAAAGTTGCAGACATTGCCGATAAGGTAATGGAACTGTCCACAGCTGCACCCACAGTTTATGCTGCTGAGGGTATATCCCTTTCATCAATTATGGACCGCCTTGATCAGCTGGACCGAAAAGTTGAGGCCCTTACCAGGTCTCAAAAGAACAGGCCTCGTTCCAGTTCCCAGTCTGGGTCATCACCACCTGCTGTCAACCAGCAACAGACTTGCTGGTACCATAAGAAATTTGCAGAGAAGGCCTCAAAATGTATCAGCCCGTGCAAGTTTGCAAGTGACATACAGCAGGAAAACCGCAACAACAGTCAGTAGCGGCGGCAACTGACTGTTTCTCTCCAGGCCGTCGACTTTTTGTGACTGACAAAAACAGAGGCACCAAATTTTTGGTGGACACCGGCTCGGACTTATGTTGCTTTCCCCGAGATAGACTTGCCCAAAGGAGATGTCAGCCATCAGGGTATGAGCTCCGAGCAGCAAACGGAAGCAACATCAAAACTTATGGTAGCCTGACACTCAACCTGGATTTAGGCCTGCGACGCATGTTGACTTGGCAATTTGTCATCGCAGATGTTAGCACCGCAATTATTGGCTCGGACTTCCTGGCACATTACCATCTGCTGCCTGATTGCAGAAATAGAAGGTTGCTTGATGGCATAACAGGTCTGCATGCACCGGCCACAATTGCTTGCATTGAGCAGACAAGTGTCAAGACAATCACTGTTTCTTCCGGGACACAATTTGGCCAGTTGTTAGGTGAATTTCCCAATATTACCCGACCACCTGGGATCAATAGGGAAATCAAACACAACACTGTGCATTATATTAAAACGTCTGAAGGCCCACCTGTGTCTTGCCGTCCCCGCCGCCTTGGTCCAGAGAAGCTATTAGTTGCAAAGAGGGAATTTGAAGACCTGGTGAAATGTGGCACTGCGAGGCCATCCAAGAGTCCTTGGTCCTCGCCTCTGCATTTAGCCCCCAAACGCGACAACACTTGGCGTCCGTGCGGTGACTACCGCGCCTTGAATGCCAGGACTGTCCCTGACCGTTATCCTGTCAGACATATAGGGGATTTTAGCCACAACCTCAATGGCTGCACCATCTTCAGCACCATTGACTTGGTAAAGGCTTATCAACAAATACCTGTTGCACCGGAGGATGTGTGTAAAACTGCAATCACCACACCCTTCGGATTGTATGAATTCCCCTATATGACGTTTGGGCTACGGAATGCTGGACAAACATTCCAGCGTTTTATAGACGAAATTACTACCGGACTTGACTTCTGTTTTCCATATGTGGATGATATTCTTATATTTTCACATAACGAAGAGGAACACACTCAACATCTTCGCACTCTCTTCCAGAGGTTGGTAAGCTACGGTGTGGTTGTCAATCCTGTTAAGTGCGTTCTGGGTGCTAGCGAGGTCACTTTCCTTGGTTACAGGGTTTCTAAGGACGGAATCCGTCCCCCTGATGACAAAATTTCTGCCCTTTCTAACTTTCCTCTTCCTAAAACTGCACAAGGTCTGAGAAGATTCTTGGGC
The DNA here is from genome assembly GCA_018248615.1 of Erynnis brizo brizo. Lineage (NCBI taxonomy): Eukaryota > Metazoa > Arthropoda > Insecta > Lepidoptera > Hesperiidae > Erynnis > Erynnis brizo. Next base: position 5,059 of record DWIY01000685.1, read on the forward strand.
ATGATAAACTATTACAGACAATTCATCCCAAATGCTGCAGAAGCACAAGCCCCTCTTATTGACTTCCTTACAGCTACTAAGCTCAAGGGAGCCAAACCTATGCCTTGGTCTCCTGACCTAGAGCACGCCTTCAATACCTGCAAGGATAGCCTTTCCCGAGCTACACTTCTATTCCATCCTATACATAATGCTCCTTTAGCACTGTTTACGGATGCTTCTAGTACTCAGGTAGGCGCATGCTTACAGCAACGTGCAGACCAGGGTTGGCAACCTCTAGCATTTTTCAGCCGCAAACTGACACCAAGCCAATCCTCGTGGCCTGCTTATTACAGGGAATTGTATGCAGTTTACTCAGCAGTTCAGCACTTCCGATATATATTAGAGGCACAACATGCCACAATATATACAGACCACAAGCCTCTCATCTTTGCCTTCCAACAGCGCAGAGAGAAGCTACCTCCATCTCAGTTAAATCAGCTGACATTTATCTCACAGTTCACTACGGATATCAGGCATGTAAAGGGTCAAGACAACGTCGTCGCCGACACCTTGTCACGCATTGAGGCAGTCAGTCTCAGTGAGGATTACTCGGCTTTGGCACAAGCTCAGGAAGCTGATGATGAATTGAAGGGATTACGCGGTACCACATCCCTGAAACTTGTATCCACACCTATTCCAGGGACTGACTTCTCTATTTTATGCGACACGTCAACGGGTAAACCGCGACCGTATCTCCCCCTGCAATACCGTCGTCCCGCCTTTGACCGTTTACATGCTCTGAGTCATCCTGGTGCACGCGCTACTGCCCGCCTTGTCGCCGCACGCTACGTTTGGCCTGGCATCGCACGGGATTGTCGCGCTTGGGCTCGCGCTTGCACCTCTTGCCAAAAGAGCAAAGTTTCTCGCCATGCTTCAACACCTCTTGGCACCATCGATACTCCGACGTCAAGGTTCAGGCACGTCCATCTAGATATTATAGGACCCCTGCCGATGTCGAATGGTTTTTCCTATTGTCTTACGGCGATAGACCGGTTTACCAGATGGCCTGAAGCCTGGCAAATGTCAACCATTACTGCCGAGGAAGTAGCTGATCGCTTCGTGTCCGGCTGGATCGCACGTTTTGGCGTACCTACCATCATTACCACTGATCAAGGACGCCAATTTGAGTCTACCCTCTTCAATCGACTCATGCACTTAGGTGCAACCAAGCGGATACGAACGACCAGTTACCACCCACAAGCCAACGGAATGATTGAGCGATTTCATCGCCAGTTAAAGGCCGCACTGATGTGTCACAATGACACGTGGCATCGTGCCTTACCACTTGTCCTTCTTGGCATCCGCTCTGCAGTTAAGGACGATCTCCAGTGTTCTTCTGCTGAGCTCACTTATGGCGAACCGTTGCGACTACCAGGGGAATTCTTAGATCCCAGTGGTATCAGTGACAATGTCTCTGCCGATTTTGTCGCTCAGTTAAGGCACGCTATGTCTGAGTTAAGACCAGTAGCCGCATCTCGCCATGGTCAACACAAAACTTTTATATTTAAAGATTTATCTAAGGCGACTCACGTCTTTTTACGAGACGATACCGTGAAACGCCCTTTACAACCTCCATATTCTGGTCCTCATCCCATCCTTAGCAGGGATGACAAAACCATTAAAATACTAACAGGCAATAGGGAAGTTGTAGTCAGTGTTGACAGAGTGAAGCCAGCTTATTTTGAAACACCCACTAGCATTGGCACACCAACTAGCATTTCACCTGACCTACCATCAACACTTCCATCCATTCCATCAACACCTACACCAACACCCACTTCATCTTCAGATGCTATACCAACTCCAACACCACCACCCAAAAATTATACAACGCGTTCTGGCCGAAGCGTTCGCTTCGCAATACCATTTGATTTATAACCATTTTATTTACATTTTTTTATTATACACATTGTTTAGTCCTTCCTTATAGTTAATTTTTTTTTCTTTTTTGCAAAATTAACTATTTCTCTCCGTGGGGGGGTGGTGTGGCGACGTACAGCGTTTCCGAACGCAGCCTAGACGGAGACATCTGTCATATGTCAAAATAGCTAGAGCGCGAGATTTTCGCGCCACTACAACAATTAACTGTCAAGATCATAACGACTTTTCTCACTGGTCGTAACACGCACGTTCGATGCTCCTTCTAGTTACAACTCATGTTGAGTACTAATACTTAAGTGGTGTATACTCAAAAGTTCTGTAAATACCGTGCCTGTACATACATGTTAATTATATTATACACTTCGAAGCTAGTGTTTCCTTCGCATCACCTGCGACGAACCCAGCCGTGCCAAGCCCCAACAATAGACTCGGCCGAAGCCCCCAAGAGACCTATAAGCTCGTGTCGTATAACATTTACTTTTACAAAAGATTATTCTATTTGTAGATATTTATAATCTTTACAACAATCCGCAGAAATTTAAATACGAATAGAATAACAATGGATTTCCGCAAAGTATCGCCTGAATAAATTATATATAAAAAAAGACTATGAACGAATGTTTGCTTATAAGAACGGACCAGAGTCACCTCTGTACTTATGGCGCTTCATATCTTAGTATCCCAATTGTCCGAGGGTCCGAGAAAGTTAAACCGTCATTTCCTGTTCCTGCTTGTTATCTATTGTCTATTTATTGGCTATGGATTGCTGGTTTCACTGCAATTGAGAGATGAATCTATGTGATTATTTTTCGGGTCTTGTTTGTTTAAGTACTTAATTCTTATGTTCTAACGGCCAAATAATTACTACTGGCGACTTTCTTTATTATTACTTTCAGACTTTTACTTATTCTCAACTTAAGAAGTTAGGATTTAGGAAAGAATGAAAGTGCGCTCCAACTTTTTTAACTTTTAAAGAATAGAAAAGGCGCCAAAGTGTTTTAGGGGTACCATAGTAAGAAAATTACCCTAACACTTTCGAAAATATGTTAGTAGGATGTTATGTTATTGTATCACTAAAAAGTGACAACAGCAGTTCCCGCCAACATAAAAAGTAAAAACACCTACAAATTAAATTTCCCTAATTGTATGTGCCCCGTGAAAAAAAAATTACCCTAATTCTACATGGGGAAAATATGTTGGTGCAAATTATGTATCACTAAAAGCGACATACAACAGTTGTTCCTGTAGACATAAAAGTGTTCTAAAAGTGAAAATAAAAGTCCCATAATATATATGTCACATTTTTGATATCCTGACACTCCACGTTAAATTTTGAAAACGTTTGATGATAATATAGTCGGAAATTGTTCTTAGAGCTGAATATTCTAGAAAAGTTTGTTCTTTCCAGAAACCAAATACCGCATCAGATGGTACAAGAACGACAACCTGTTGGGCGACAGCCATGACGCCCACACGCTGCTGCCGCCGCGCACGAGGATGCACCAGAACTACAGCCTTCAGCTCGACGACCTCAACGCTGACGACACTGCTGACTACACTTGCGAGGTATACCTTTATTGACCAGGTTTTACTTATGAGGCACTAAGATGTTCGCCAATTTCGATAAAGTGTCTCCGGCAACCATATCTCCCCAACCGAATCACAAGACATGGACAAAGTTTTATACAATAGGAAGATATTTGCTGCAACCCTTCTTATGTCACATTGCCAGACCTCTCACACTACGAGGACTCCTAAATATGACGTTACTATAAGCAGGTGATTTTTGCTAATTTCATAACAGCCCGAAATATTAATCATGTATGGGATCGAACCCATAAACTCCGGCGCAGTTGCTAGGATCGCTAATTCTGGCCAGTCGGTCAGACAATTCCCCCAATTAATTGTTAGGTGGTTAATTTTTTTTCTCATTCAGTCTGTAATTGCGAAATGGATCTGTCGGATCTGTCGGCGTGCACAAATAGCAGTTAATTGGACCCCTTCGATCTTAACTGACGGATAATTTGTGAGTAGTGATGTGAACTGACGTTATCGACTATCGATAGCTGACGAGGATAAAAATGAAAATGAAGTTTACATTTGTGGTTTGCTTTTCCATCGTCGTGCGACACTTTCTTTCCTAATTTTATGCCCAATGACTTTCCTTGGTTAAGTAAGAGTTTTAAAAAATTAATGTCAAGTGCTGCGAAAGACGACGGGAATCCTCTATAAACTCAATAGATGCTCAATAAACTCAATAGATAAAGGCTGGACTAAGGCTTACATCCCTCTCGTTGTAAGAGGAAACCAGACCCTGCTAATAATGGGGATGTGGACTCAAGAGTCAATTGAAATAATTTTATTGAACTGTCAATATCGAAAAATTACGTCTTAAGCCGGGTTCTTCATACCTTCATATAATTCATTTTAGGTCAATTGATTTGATTATTATTGTTTTCATACGAAAGATATTCGAAATTGAACTAAGTTTTCAGAAGTTTCTGAAAGCACTTTTTTATTCGAAAAGTGTACCTATATCTACAACACTAGCCCAGCGCGGGTGCCTCCAAATCGTTATAGCGTACAAAGAGCTATCAAGTAATTAAACAATTTGTTACAACTCTTTTGTACAAAAACCTTGCACTACTTTCAGAGTAACGTAAACAATAATCTATGAGTCTTGTCTTGAGCCTACAGTAACGCTAGTTGTAACAACAAGCACAAACAATAAAACAAAATAAGTACATACTCGTATATGCAAAAGTTTTATTTCCAAACGATGCAAAGTTAACGAACCAAATTTAATCAACACCTCAGAGAGAAAAACAGCGCTGCTCGGGATTTCGATTTTCTTCTTTTTAGCTCTTCATAGTCCCACTGCTGGACATGGGCCTCCTCTAATCGACGTCACTCCGCATGGTACTGGGTCCTTCAGTTTCCCACTGCCTTCTTTAGGTCGTCAGCATCCTCATCCATCAGTAGAAACTCGATCTCGAAGGGTTCGGCTCGTCTCCTTATGTTCAAGTTAATTCCATTTTGTATATTTGTTTTTTGATAACATAACACTCCATCTTAACATTTGACAATCTTTTAGCGTAGATTGGAGCAGTGTTTTGTCCAAAAGTAGACTATCAAAGACTGGACTCGAATGAAAACATGCAAACATGAAAACAGGGCCCTTTATTAATTTTTAATTGTTTCGATAAAAGATGTGGATAACTCAGCAGTCGGCTCATTATGCATATCCGCCATGCACGCCCTAAATGCAACATTATGAATATCGTTCATTAAAATCTCTTTGATACATGAATTTTGGATTTTTCGCAATTTACTAGCTATTAATTTACCGAATAATTCGTATTCGTCGTTGTAACAGCTGTCCATTTCGTTAATTGTCATTTGCGATCTGGCAATGGGTAGTTCACAAGAACGAAACCGTGGTAGTTTTGGTGGTTTTATGTCTTCCTCATCAGATTGATACGTGTTTTCTTCAGCTCCAGTCGTTCCGTCTTCATCGTCTTCTGTGATCTGATGAAAGAAATTTAGATGCTTGTTTATGAACAAGAGTGTAGGGGAAGTAGAATTTGTCATTTAAAATATATATTATTGTTCTTATGTTACAATTTTACTACAAAATTCCTTGATAAAGTGCAACTGTACGGTATCAAAAGTTACAGGTAAAAACCCTTTACAATAATAAATACATACCTAGAGTATTAAAATTTGTCTACGGTTCAAGTTACGTATTTTAAATTTGTAGTGGTTAAATTTTAATCACATCATAATATTAAACTTATGTCATATTCAATGTTTAATTTTATTTGTAACCGATTTTATTGGTGCCGCCTATTAAACGCACTACCAATAGGGGAAATCAAAAATCAGTGTATGGTAACAATAAAAAACGGAAACATGGCAGCTGTTCCCGCCAAAACCAGATTCCGTACCTGACCCCGGTATGGAATTAGGATAAGGTGTTATCCCTTTCTTTGTATTCTTATGATAGATAGACTTCATGGAACGTACACCTTTGTTCTAAAATGTCTTATCAAAGTAAAAAATAAAACTTAATAAATCTTCTTTTGGCAGGAACCAATGAGGCGTAAAAAAACTTTTGGAAGTGTCTAGTATGCCGGCCGCTAGCGGTATTCTAGTCAAAGGCACTAACTAACCATTGTCGGCAAAATAACGTGCACATTCGCTATTTTACCAAAAGTGGCATCGTAGTGAATGAATATTATTATTATAGCTATTTTACCGATAGTGGCGTCCTAGTGAATATAGCTATATATAGTACTGACCTTGGTGTCTGTTGTTTGGCCATACCACTAGCGGCATACTAGACATATGCACTATTTTGCCGACATCGGTTCGTTAGCGCGTTTAACTAGAATACCGCTAGCGGCATACTAGACACTTCCAAAACTTTTTTATGTCTTACCGTAAAAAATAAAACCTTAATAATTAGGGTTATTAATTAATTATTAATTAATAACCCAAAAGACGATTAATTATTAATCGTCTTTTGGCAATAACCTAAAAAGTTAAAATAACTTTTTTATTCCCTACCTGTGAAGCGTTCTTGCAGTCGTATATCGGGCGTAAAAAACTGTCCAAAGCCCCATAAGCGAACCAACTAATATTGTGGTCTTCCGCGCCTCCACCAGATTTACTCGACTTTTTTTCCTTATTTAGATGCTGCCTGTAATACGCCATAAGAGAGTCTCTTTTCTTCTTCAAGTGGTCGATCGTACAAGACCAGCTTAGGTTATTTTTTATTCTCACCCACGCCTCGTAAATGAGGCCTTTACTTTTGTGGCCTGCTTCTTTCGGATTCCATAATATTGGTTCTGTTTCGTAGTTAGCGATGAATTCCAAAATCCTCTCATTAGTCCAGTACATTTTCAGAATTGAAATACCAACAACGGAACTGTGCTAAGACGTCTGTTATTCACGATGTTTGCGTTACGACTGAATGAAGTGCCCCCTCCCCGAGCAGGCGAATTTCATCGCGATCATGATCAAAGAAAACAAGGTCTGCTCTTCCGAGAGTGTCGCAAGTTTACGTCACTATCCAGTTGCCATTTTA
>DWIY01000686.1:0-12065 GCA_018248615.1 Erynnis brizo brizo
CAGTGGTTTAGGCGTGAAAGCGTAGCAGACAGACAGACAGACAGAGTTACTTTCGAATTTATAATATTAGTATGGATAGTATGGATAATAAAATTTCTTTCCATAGACTCTTAATTTTTTCTTCTTACCTCAATTCTCGTTTGGCCAAAAGCCCGCGAAATTGAGTTCTTATATACAAAAAACGTTTGTTTAAAAATAAATAATAATAATAAATTATGAGTACGTACAGTCGGTAATTTTAAAAATGTGATGGAAAGGGAATCGTAAGGGAATGCGTGTGAAGTCTACCAACTGACATTGAGCATTGTAAAATAAAAACAAGCGTTTTAAGACCGTATAGTAAACATGTTTCCTTTACTTCCTTCAATTATGGGGACTTGGGGAGGTCAGAAATTATTCTAATTGTAAGACGAATGCATCTAATCGGGACACAGGCTTTCCTACGTATTGTTATGATCAGATCATTCATCAAACACATTTGTGTTGCATTGTGAAAAATAATGAATAGTTTACTGCAATAATTCCTTAAAAATAAAATATTTTGTATTGCTATCCTTACACTCGAGAACGAGATTAATGTATATGGTCACATAATTATTTAGAAGTGGCAATACAATTAATGTTTAGGACTGGCCTGCTTGTTTAATAAATTTTTAAAATATTTTTGTAATTCTTCCATATAGAGATGTGTATTAAATTATTATATCTTTGTATTAAACTTATTTTTGCTGATGGTATTTTCAGTTATCTGAACAACTTCGGAATCTATCTATGTATTTCAGGATGGTCAATAAATCATATCACAATGAATTTAATTCGACGTTTATATTCATTAGCTTTATCTTAATGTTATTGATTAAGTTATGTACTTTGATGTTAGAAGTAAGTTTAAAAACACCTTTATGTACATGATATAGTTCGAAAATGTATTACATTTCTTATATAGTATTATGAAGCATAAAAACTGAGCAAGTGAGATATGTGAGTACACATACGTTGTCATAATTTTTCAATGTACCTATGTTTCCTCTTTACTAGCTTAGAGAATACACTGAGAAGAATGTGTGATCAGTTCTGAATTGTTAGCTCCGTGGGTGGTTGGTTGGAGTATAAAATTGCTGTTATATCGAATCCTAAGCATTTTACAATGCAACATTATCATAATTATAAATGATAATTTTTTTCCTACAGAAACTAATAATTTAATTGACAATTATTACCATCATTCATGGCACAGCATTATCATACAACTACAACTAAAACAATGTTTCTGTGGAACATCTGCGTACCTACTTGCTTGCGTAGAAACGTTTGAGCTTATACCCTATGATCACTTTATAGCTAGCTTAATATATTCTAAGGTTATTGGTAAAGATTGGATAACTAGGTTACATTATTCTAAAGTAAATATTACCTTTGTGCAGCGCTTAATAATTTGCAAATGAATATGGGTATAAAGGATTTGTAAGTTGGTATCTGTGATTTTTTTAATTCAATAAATATGTTTAATATATTTATAATATATATTTATTTACATACTTGTACATTTAAAATGTGATAATTTCAATTTGAGATAGGGGAATACGTCTTTTGTTGGTTCACAATGACTGAGTTTGACAAAGTCGTAAAATGAACAGAATATAATAATATTTATTTATATTATTTTTAAATGTGTTGTAAACACATGTCACGCTTCCATTATACTTATAATATATTTACCCAATGAATAAGTATGCCTGGTCTTTGTGTCATATATTGGGTACAAGTTTATGTAGGGATTGTTATTGCTAACAACAAGATAATTATAAAATACCTACCTAACATAAAATTTTTAATTTTTCAAAGTTATAGTTAATAAATTTTTTCACATATAATAATATCAAATTGAATATTTTAAACATTATAGTGCAACAAGTTATGCCCTACATAAAATTATACAAGGAACATAGGACCGTTTCTTTATTTGAAATATGTCCAAACAACATCCTAGTTGCTATCTCATTGTTTCAATTAGTTTCGTTGTCTCAGTCCCGTCCCCAATATGCCATAGATCACCAATGTGGATATCATGCCATCAATGTGGATTTTTTTCTACATGTTTTTCTATATGAAACACTTACACAATTTTTCAAATTACACTTTTATTAAACTTATTTATTTTTGAAATTGATTATCTAGTCTAATGTCTTAAAGCTGTCTTTAAAATTTGTAGATACTTCCTTTAACCAAGAATGTCTTGAAGTGCTGAATAACGTGGCTTTTGAAAAAAACATTTTAGTTGAAGGAAAGTATATGGCTATTAAGTAAATTTTGGCAGTTAAACTCAAGAAATTATCGAAAGTTATTGTATAATAATGTTATTTGATCATACAAAGTATTTTATTTCTTCTTAAACGTAAGACTACAGCTGTAATACAAGTCATTTGTATGTACATCAGTTATTCGTAGTGTAGGATGTATTTTGCTTTTATTATTTAATATCCGTGTTAGATACTTGGTTTAGAACGTTTATTTTTTTGTATCGAGAGTAATTTTGGGATTTGTGTAACGTTATTCTAGTCCTGGGCAGCATCAATTCTGTTATCTCTGTATTCATCTACTACAAAATAGCTTCTAATTTTTTAAAATTTTCTATTTTCTTGGTATTATTATATTTTTATATTTTTGAAAGTTTGAAATGAAAGAAAAGTAAATTGGATTTTTTTCTTCACACATACATGACAATAACGTATTTTCAATTTTTTGATTACATACAAATGACTTTATATTTTTTTATTATTATTATGAGCCTACCATTAAAAGTATAATACTCTTAAGTACCTAAATACAAATGAAGGTGATAATATTATGTATGTATAGAGTTATCTTCTTACGTGATGTAATATTGAAAGTAAAGCGATGATTTTTTTATACATTAGTCAACAAATAAATTTTTTTTCATATTGAATGCAATATTTTATTTTTTATTTTTCCCCTTATTTCTTCATGTCACTATTTTAACCCTTTTTAAACCAATACTAATTAGATTTTTTTTTAATTTAAGAAAGATATAAATAATCTGAAGATTCGTCCACGTTGACCTACGAATTTGACGCAGAGAGGGATAAAAAAGATCCATCCAAAATATCTATAATATGTTAATCCATTTACCTACACCAGTAGATAAATTAACATATTATAGAAATTTCATCCAAATCTGTTCAGCCGTTTTTGCGTAAAAGAGTAACAAACATCCATCTATCCTCACAAACTTTTGCATTTATAATGTAGGATATCGTTGCAATGATATATCATATACCTACACATTAGGTAATAATGCGCAAATGGATTGCACAGTCAACGCTTTGACTGCGCTTCGCATTCAACGGCAAGCCTTGTTTTTTCTTCGTTTACATACGCACTTTCGTATTTCGAACTAATTTTATCAAAACCCCAGTATATAAATCATATTTCTTGCAGTAGTTGCATACTTATACTTGCTCTCTTCATATAGCTACGTAGGTATATGTGGTATGTAAGCAAACACTTAACTCAAGGCTTTCATTCATAAAACATTAGCTTTGTGCCAAGGTAATCTCGCTAATAGCGCCGGGTCGCAGCGGATAATTACCGAAATGTGAGCGAGCATTATCTGCGGAGGCTATATTAACAAAAAATGTATCGTTCTTTGCACGGGAATCCTCATAACTCTTGGTGAAAACAAGTAAAGTTCTTCTATCTGTGGTGAAAACACAGTTCTTATGATTCTTATGGTTGGGATGGTTGCCGGAAGTGTAATAGTATACCTAGTATTCGAATCCCAATTAACGCACCAATGACTTTCTTGCATTGAGAGGGTGGGAAAATAGTTCCCAGTGCCCGATTAAGGGTTAAAAGTTGTGTACGCAATAATTAACTACCTACTGGTTTGGTGATGGAAAAACAACGAAAGGAAACCACGCAAGAGCATGATCCATCTTATTATGAGAGGAGACCTGACCCTGCAGTGGATCAATAAAGGGTTAGAAACACTATAGGTACCTACACAATAAAATAAAGGACTCTATCAAAGATATTACAGAAGCATAAAATACGTGAACGTAAACTATGATTTAGGTACCGATAGACTAAATAAAAACCTTTTTTGTCGATAACATAAGAATGGCGAAAATTTATCTGGCTCGCGGAACGACCGATTAAATTTTCTATTACCTTAATACAAGTATTTTATGGCAATAGTGCGCTTAGTTAGTGCCATCATGCCGTTTATGTGAGCGTGGATAGAGTTTATGATCCTTTTATGGTCGCGCTACTGAAGGAAAATAAATGCAAGGATAAGAATTGTTCGCGAAAACAAACGCAAACCTAAAAAGCAGCTAAAAAAAACTAAGTTATGTAACCTAAAAAGCTAAGTTATGTTATAGGTACCTACGCTTCTTGCGCGTAGTGGAGGGGAGCACAGTGAATCCTTTTTATTTTCACGGCAAGTTATGAGGGCGGTAAGGTACCTACCTCATGTTTCTGTCGCAAAGCATAACACAATCCCTAAGGATCGAATCCTCAGTGATTTGCCCAAATTACGGATCCTATTTCAGTCTCTAAATGACCGACGTAGTTTTACTACCTACTGGTAACTAGAGAAAAAGTAAAAAAGAGTTCAATTTGACTTTTTTTTAGGGACGCCATACATAAATGTCCCCTAATTTTAGGAGTCCCATTTTTGATATATCTACCTACTGACATAAAAATCTTTGATACAATTAGGTAAGTATAATCTAAAGACCCTAAAGTTGTAAAATGGAATTTGCCAAAATCCAGGAGTGGATTGGAGCCATTTGGATCACTAACATAACAAGGATTAGCACAGATGGCGGCTCGCAATATAATATGGCAGGCGTTGCTTTGTTTCACTGTCCAACGGATCCTATTCCAGTTGACAGCTTGTTCCGTTATTAGTTTAGTTGACTAACACGGCTTCATGTTTTGTGTTCTATTTTCTGATAGCAATAGGTTTAGGGCGATATTGTTTTGTCTTTATTAACGTTCCTAACTTTTTCGGTGATAACCAATAAATATATAAAATGATGACCCTATTTGACCTGCTAGAGAGTGTTATCATAAGTTAGGTACACATTAAGTGTTTGTTTGTTCTCTTTATAAGATTAATAAAACTCCTTTAAAAATTATAAACTGTTAATTCGGGAATCGAACCCAGAACGCATAGCGCATCGGTTCCTTAACCACTGCGCCACTAAATAGTTATAGAATGGAAGTAATATAAAAAACCTAGTTACTACTAAGAAGAAAGCTCTTTCAAGGAAAATCCAGGCATCTAGATAATCTAGAATAGTAAAACAGACGCCGTATTGGAGGAAGCCGTCATCTGCATATTGGAACACAAATCCTCACTCCACTCTCGATTTACGAGTTAAAGCCAAAGTTGTACCACCGCGCTACATGTTACAATTTCAAACTTCGTAAATATCCGTTCTGTAGTTCTGTACATTTCTATTGTGACTGCCTACTATAACTTTGTTAGAAAATATTTAATTTTGATGGTTGCTTTGGTATTCTGATTAAGATCAAGTGGCATAGATATGGGATTTTTTGGTAGGTATGTACACCTACTTAATGTGATCGAAACACAACAGACCTAGTATTTTTTTCGCAGTTTAGGAAAAGAGAAATGAAAATTAAATAATACTCGTGAGATGTTTAAATTGTATATAAGTCTATAAATCTATATATGTATACCTAAATTAAAAAGTATTTGTATTACGTGATTTCTCCAGACTTTATTTAACAATCTTGTCTTAATTTATAGGCACATAAGTATACCGGGAGGAAAAACATTAAAGCGATTCAAATCTATTGGGCTATAAATCTAAATGAATGCCTACCGTTGGCAAGACGCGTTCCTTCTAATTATCACAAGATACCTAAGAGGTAAAACAAACGGATAATGACCTCTTACCAGATCTTTCTTCGTTATAGGTGAGAGCCGCATTAGAATTTTACTTTACGATCCTACAGTTAATTTTAATTTCTTAAAATCTTAGATAATGTTTGTATCCTTACTTTTGCATTAAATTATACTTAGTTTACATGAAATGTTTGGATATACTTAGAATATTACTTGTACATTCATAGTATGACCTAAGGGGGAAGATATTTATTGTATCGAAACTTTCAGCAACCTAATAGCCCACCCACTACGCGTAGTGTAGGTATTGACTGATTGACCCAGATTCCCAAATGAAACCTCGATAGTTAGGTATTTTAAGTTACTTTGGTTAATGTTAGATTTTTAACAATTTTAGTCGTAAAAATCATAACTTAAAACAATAGTTTTTTTATTTAATTACTTCTATTAGATCAGTACTTATAAGGCTTACCTATCGGCGTCAAATGTTTGGCGAAAAATATATTTTGTGAAATAAAAGTGGAAACCGCATTGATTAATATTATTTTATACTGGTTACAAACTCAATCTATTTAATATTGCCACATAGGTAGATAGTTCTTTGCGTTCCTTCGCTGTAAGTTTTTAAAGTTTTATCCTAATCAACCGATTTAAGAACAATGACCTATTTTATTCATCTCACATGAATATTTCTGCGCCCGACCCTGAGCACCGATCATTCCTAACAAAATGTCTCCTTCTCCTTCTCTCGTCTCCTTCTCCTTCTCCGTCTCCTTCCTAACGTGTCTCACATGAAAATTGTGCAAAGTTAATTTGACGCATATCAAATTTAATTAAACATAATAATATTTTCCTAGATACGTATTCCACGTCTTGCCGTTGGGATGAGTCATTACTTGGGGATCATCCTGTCTCTGAAGCGCGCCGTCTCCTTATTTATTCAGCGTCCTGATATTAATATTATGCATGAACAGCCTTTGTAGCCTATATCTGGAAAGATTATAAGGGAATTTTAAAGTAAGACGTAAAAATAAGACGTTAAAATAAATGATCTCTCATCATGTTGTTCAGTTTTTTGTTGCACTTCTGTCTGCAACTCATTAATGATCCACTGCAGGTAGTCTAGTCCATGGTAGTTTAGTCCATCACGCTGGCCTACGGCGAGTAAGGTAATACTAAGGCGGTAGGTACCAATTAACTATTAAGTATTTTTTGAATTATTTTCCAGATGTTTTTCTGCACTTTGTTATGTGGAAAATGTATAAACCAATTTGTTTTCAATGTGATGCTGTAACAGCTGGTCCATACTATTAGTCGTGAGCTATGCCAAATAGGAGTTTTCAATAAGAAATATTATTCATGTAGGTATTAATAAAGTCTAACTTACCTCACGCAAATGGTGCTCTGGGGTCCTCAATTAAATTAATTAAAACTCAAACAGGCAGGGCCTCAACAGTGACAGCTGCCGTGTCCCGGCAAAAATTATTCAGACAACCTCTAGTTGTATGCTAATTTGTTTTGTGAATTTGTTTATTTATCAAACCTGGCCTCTTTAAACCTTCGTATCCCGACATTTAATGGACAGCTATTTTTTTAGAATTTTGTACCACTGTATTTTGAATTTTTCTGTTGGTTAATTTATGAGATTTAATTTATTTACTTCGCTGTCATACTTTTTCGATTCGCAATTGTATACTGTTGTTGGTGACCTTCATAGGTCCCCGAGAATTGTGCGACTCCGAGATTTGTGGGATTTTTACGCAATATACCCCCTCGGTCACCTTCTTCTGCGCGTTGTATTTATGGTGTTACGACGCCTCACCACATTTACCTACAACATTGTTTTTCTATTAGAAGTACAAAAATAAACTTAGAGCATTATGTCACTAAAGTTTTTACAGTTTTCAATGCCTATGTAACAAGAACAGCAAACGTTGGCTTACTGAAACTCATTGCCGCTAATACTTATAACTAAGCCTATAATTTAACTTTACTGACTTATATTTTGCATGCTTTATAGTTTCGAAAATAATTGACGAGATAGAAACTATAGATACTATTGCATGTCGAAATTAAAGTATTAATAGATAAAACTTAAAATATTTTGAGTGCTCTTTTCAATTCCACAATTATTTCGTCAATATACATTCGCAATTTCTTTTAACGATACACTCTACTAATACACTCTACTAATACACTCAGTAGCAAAAAGGTACCCCGCTGGGTAGGTAGATACTATCTATCAGTTACCGAAATACTTCAGTCACATTATCTCCGCAAATGGTTTGGGAAAATATCATTCCAATTGATATTATATCAGGTGTCATTTAATGGATATTCCATTGTGTTGAAATATATATTTTGATACAATTAATTCTTTGCCTGTAAACCTATTATTACAGAAAAGTAATTGGCGTATGGAGTGATAGGTATCTATTGCATCTATCTTTTATCGGCTTTTTATCGGCATACTCCACAACATTCAAACAATATATCTAAGTACTTTCTTTAATAATGAGAAATTATTTTGTTTTAACAAGGATCTATCTATTCACAATTTTTTTTATCTCGGATCACGTATAACAGCATCGTGATCAACATTGCCTCTGCCTCTGCCTAGATATTAATGGATTCTAGAAACGAGCTTAGGTATCTAGTAGAGCACTCTCTACTCTAGATCTCAAATCGGCCATTTATTAGATTATATTTTTTATAGCTTTAAAGTAAAATTGCATATATCTAGTTGTCGCAACCTAACTTAAAAAGTAACATGAGCTTAGAAACAAACGCTGGAGTTCTAACAAGAGATTACGAGGCATTTTCTATTACATTTTCTGATACGAAAGGCATCTCGGAACTATGTTGCTTTAGTTTAAAAATGAAACCGGTACTGCGAACTCCAATTCACCAGATTATATTGTAGGTACCTACAATACAAGATTTTAGAGAGATTTTTTTCAAAATGAATCGGTCTTTAAAGACACTTATTTTACGCTAAATTAGAGTGTAGAAAGCACAATGTGTAGCATTTGTAATAATCTCCTTTTGTGTTCTTATTAAGTAGTTAATCTCCTTAAAGTAGGAATCCTTTAAAATAGCTTAAGTCTTTGAGCAAAGAGGATTGCGAAGTAGGTACTTATAACACTCGTTAAAGTACTAAGAGAGCTCTCTTGTAAAACATGTCTTATTATCATACGAGGATGTTATGTAGGTATGTTATTTCTTTTACATCTAAAGGTATATCGTCAACTTAATTCCGCCTTGTTTTGTTTACGTACCTACCTAATAGAGATCTACTTTTATGAACATTTTAAGTAAACGCTATGTTTACTCAGGACAAATGTGTACTATGTTTTTATTGTAGTACAATGATATAATATGATTATAATTATAAAACGTAACTTTCCCCATATAAATGTGCTTAAGGAAAACTAAGACATCGCGGTTTGTGTAGCTCGAGAATAAAGAAAGAAAAGTTAAGCGAGGTAGGTAAATGGCAATGTAACTGCAGGATTGCTCCCGTGCTTTGCTTGATAATTGATTGCATGGTGGAACCATTCCATCCGAATATACAATCGATCCAATACCTATGTCTACAAAAGAAAGATGTGGTTAGATAATATAGGTAACCACTGCTATCTTTCGTAGCAGACGGCATGGTCAGAGGCCCCTGTAGACGAAATGAAAATATCAAACAGGTCGAGCTCTCACGTACCTAACTATCAGAGTCACACAGAGAGAGCTCAAGCACAGAATGTATAAATATTTTTATGTAAATATTTTTAAGAATACTGGCAGCCCGGACATATTTTGCGAACACAATTTGCAGAGAGTACGAACTGGAGTACCTTCTACGTACCGCACAGGCGAGCTTTCTTGAAATATTAAATTCACGTCGGAAAGCAATCCCACTAACATCAACCAACAATATGCAGGACAAGGTGCTCTCGCTTTAAAAATACTTACTTCAAAAATGTTTTAACATACTTAAACCTTATTTTAAGTTTTAATGTAGCCAAAAATACGTTTTTGTGTTTTTCAGCTCGTTAACTACCAAAGCATAGGCTGATCGTAGTTTGCTTGTAGTTTTATTTTTAACAGATTTAAAAAAATATATTACTATGTAAGTATTTGTTTTATAAATTTTATATTCTTTTCATACTAAAAACATTATTTAATTTTTTTGCAATTTGCGGCATTTCGCAATTTATTTAACACATACCTACCTACCTAAACATAAAATTGGCAGGTGCACAGGAGGAATCAGCACAAAAAATGCAAAATTCAACGCCTTAGGGTTAGAAATTGAAAATAGAGTTAGGTTAAAGTTTAACGAAATTTCTTCGTTTGGAAGAGTGAACAGTGAACACTCCAATAATAGTACATTTTGAAGCACATGCTGCTATAGGTGCATTAGGTAGGTAGACACACTAGATATCTCCATTATTACAATAACAATTACGTTTGAGACAGACGGGTACCATTAGCACATTTGGTTGAACTACTTGAACTATCTATAGTAATCTATACCAGCCGTCGCATCATCTTGTCGCTGAATCGATTCATCAAACGATGTGATTAGTAACTGCACACGAATAGACCGACATCAATGGACATCTGCTGATGTGGAATTAATAGGTCTCTAATAGACAGTTAGTATTTACTACAGTAAGTAGTTACAACTTTGGTGGTTTCTAATTATTAGTTATCTCTTTGGTACGTAAACTCACGAAATATCACAAACTATTTAACCTATGAATGGCTGGATGGCTCCAACTCTTTTATGGTCCACTTAGGAACGGGTCTCTCCCCACAACAGAGGCCACCTTCTGGAGCATTCTAGATCATTCTAGATAATTTTAAAAAATTAGGAGTTAAATTTTTCATAATTCATTCCAATTACTAAAGGTTAAATTCACGCTGGCCCAATGCGGGTTGGTGGACTTCACTTGCCTTTGAGAACATTTTTTTTGTGAACTCTCAGGCATGCAGGTTTCCTCAGTTTTCCTTCACTGTAAGCTGGTGATATTTAATTTTATAAAGCGCACATAACTTTTTTACAAAGTCATCGTACTTACCGCTGGGATTAAGCCACTGGGCTATCTCCGCTATACATAATATAAGTATTAGATATTTATATTGTATCAATCTTATTAAGAGCAAATTGAGTTCCTATAGGCATTTGGAACGGGCTAACGACATTATAAGTAAGACGAGTCTGAGAGGCAATTAGTGTCAACGCTAAGCACTCCGCTGCGCTGAAAGCCTTGAGTGATAGTAATTAACGCATTTAGAAAGGCGATTTATTTATATCGTACTAACGCTTTGTAAGAATATCGGAGATAGCGGCAACGCAGTTCAACGCACTCATTTTCGAACTTCAGATAGAATTTCCATACTATTTGAAGTTGAACGTGGGTTTCTATGGTCTGCAGTGACCACTTAGGTATGTAGAGTGCATGGTAATCATAAACTTAATGCGTGTGTAATTGCAGTTGAGTGTACTTATCATTTAATTATAATTCAAGTACCTAATGTTTGTTTACTTATTAATGTTTAAAACCAATCATATTATTTTTGTATACTAATTTAAACAAATTAATAAAATTAAACGGGTAACCAATCCTTAGCGATGGTAAGGATTGGTATAAATTTAGAGCACGAATTGTGTTTGTTATGTGAAAAAAATTACACGTACCAAGAATATTTTTTTAAAGTAGCCCTTAATGCATTTATTTGCAAATCCAAATCTACACAAGAGATATTTCTACTGTTTCAGATGCTTTACCTCCGCAATCCGCGTCTGGGTAAGCCGATTTGATTTGGCAAACGGAATAAGTTTAAAAAACATCAGGCTCTCGATGAGATGGGGAAGGTCCTCAACAAACAGCACACTAATGAAATGGATGCGAAAAAACACAAACTGGCTGACTTTTAACGCTGAAAAGTAGATTATCTGCTTTCCTTAAGAGTAAAAGTAGATTATTTATATTATGCTTTTCAGCGTTTCGTGTTTATTTTCAGTTGGCTGGCTAGTTACTGCTTTAATTAGTCCGCTTGATAATATTATGTCAAACCGTCAAAACCATCAAATTCAAACATTAGGGCAGTTGTACACAAATAAAATTCCATTGGAAGATCATAATGACGCCATTATATTTTT
>DWIY01000687.1:0-12060 GCA_018248615.1 Erynnis brizo brizo
GATATATTATTATACCTTAAAATAAAATATATTATCCGTAATTTTTAAAATAATAATAATTATGTAAGTTATAAATAACGATTAGTAAATATCTTAGTAAATCACCATCCCATTGGAGACAAAGCGAACTACAGCAAAAGTTAAACGTATAATATAGCTATAAAAACTTAAGTATCATACAAGATCGCCTATGCTAATCTAAAAATAATACAATAATTATTTTAAGATGACTCAAATCAAGGTTTTTGCCATTTTTATCACATCATGTAAAATAATCCGCCTTTGGCGCATATCATACAACTGAATATATTATAATATACAGGCTATCATTCTCAATGCTTAAACAAAGCTTTTCATCGTCCTTTTTCAGTGATAAATTGAATGAAATCTCACAATTAGAGACGTTTAACACACGATTTGTTGTATCTTTTTTTAATGATAATCCTTTAAAAATGAAAAACTTCATTAAACATTATTAACTAGAACCTGTGAAGCCATAATCGCAGCCAAATCCAAAAATCAAAATTTTCAATCTTAGCCTCACTTTTTACCGCTCTCCAGTACCTTTTAAACTTTTCTAGTCATAATACTTAGCTGTACTTACTAAATACGATTTTAAAATGTGTGAACAAGCTTCTTAATATAATAATAATAATAATAAAAAGTATTAGTTAAACTTTTAATTTTAAATTCTATGTATAGATTTTCAAGATTTTCTTTTATTTTTTTCATATATATAAGTAGTAATTTATCTAACTATAACTACCACTAGTGCACTATGTTTTAGCTGTGGTCAATACTAAGGCTCGCCGTGGAATATGTGCCCCTAAATATTATCCAAAAATATATATTTTAAATTAATTATTGCTTTCATTATAAACAAAAATAGTTATACTTAAACGAAATACGATTATCATGAATTACTTAGTAAAATTTTATACACTTAAAAATTCCAGTAGAGTTATAATAAAATAGGCTAATATCTTGTGGTATAAATAAAATATATCAATCTTCATTACACAGCAGTTCACACGCACTCAGTTATTAAATATCATTTTAATGAAAAATCTCATAATAATTATGAGCAGTTAGGAGCACATATTACGGTCGCACTAGGAAGCGTTCTATATATTCAACTGTTTGTGACGATTGCGTGGATAATAAAATACTCTCTTCCTATAAATTGGAGTAATTTTTACCACAAAAATATTATTGCTTTCAGAGGTTCGGCGTTACCTTTAAAAATATTCTTTTTTTCATTTTTTTGTTCCTTATTTTTCTTTTTTTACTCACCTTTCTTTTAATTTATTATATCATCGGCGCTCCGGAAGCAATCGTGCACACTATCCAAAAATATATATACATGACCACTAGCTAAACGAACTATCCATTTGGAAAAGAAAAGAGAAAATTTCGTGGAAAATTAATACATCAAAACTTTTTGGCGTAATACATTTCGAAATACTGGTTTAGTACTCGCCAACACTACGTATACATATATAAATATAACATCTTAAAATTAGCAATCCAAAAATATAAAATGTACATGTTGCATACGTGCGCCCTCAGGTGCCCCGTGCCTCGCAAGCGAATCGCGTCTTCCATTACACGTACTTTCAACTTCATTAGTGTCTATTTTCGCTTGTAACTGTAATGCGACTTTTGCCATTACGCAACCAGAGGGTGCAAAAGCCGCCACAACTGGACGGTTATTCTCGAACTTCGTCGCGTTACTTTCATTATTTTTCTCCTTCAATGACCAGTATTCGATTAGCAACTTCTGAATACCCAATATACTAATCTATTTCTATCAATCGATATTACCAACATTCGATATAAGATAATATCTTATTATTAAAATTTCTGAATCGCAAAAAGTCCTATCAAACACTATATAAATGGATATCGAAGTTGCTAATGAAGTCCCGGCTTCCACTTTACATATGACAACTCTGGGCCTTTCATATCTTACAAGAAGTAATTAAGTGTGGAATGCAGGAATCGAAAATAAAATCAAAGATACAATAAAATTGAAAATTTCAAATAATAACTGAAGTAAACCAATGCCAACCATGTTTGTTCTTGAAGTGGAATTTAGTAAAGTAGTCGAACAAATCAGTGTGTCATTCAAAGTAAGTGAAGATTCTGATCCACGGCCCTGCACAAGCAAAGCAATCTTTGTCGTTCGAAACTTTTGCTTTATAAAAATACGAATCGAAAATATCTCGACGGCAGCACGTCGTCTTATGGTTAAGCTATGATTACTCCTATCTTAAACTATGAACTATATTTCTACGTTAAAATATCAGAGAATTCAGAAAAAGGGAATATTTAGGTAGTTATTTCTATATTTAAGTGGTGCACAACCTTATTTTTTTCATGAACGCTAGATTAGTATGGCAATTAGCTTTATCGAGAATCTAAAACAAAAAGTTAACAACTATCTAATGAACTAAGTTTAGATTGAATTGATAATTCATTAAACATTTCAATAGTTGTTGAAGTAGGAACTAGGGGTGGGAGAATTGAAGACCTAAAAATAATATAACAAAGAATATCAAAGTTTCACTAAATTAAGTTAACAGGTAAAAAATTAAAATAAATGAGGACAAAATTAGGAATAAAGATTTCATAAGATCGAGGTGTAATCTACGAAAATGTAAGGAGTCCGTAGATCGTTTCTATTGACCGTCTAAGGCTTTCATTGCGTAGACTAAAAAGATAATTAACCTATTTAGGCTGGAATGAAACCTATACGGTAAACTTTAGACCAATAGTAAAACTAATTATTTTTTCTTAATTACGATAAAATCTCAAAATACTCACAGCTCGTCGGGTTTATTGTATTATACGCTAGGTGCATCTACTTTATAAGAACAGTGGCTTTTAATAATTTGAATTTGTACTTAACCTACTTACTTTTAACTCCACCGTGGAAATCATGAAGAGTCAATTATTAAGTTGACTTGATCTCACAACTTGCCAACACAAAATGGAAAAGAACATATAAGTTAATTGAAACGTGTACCAAGTGCTTCGTAATCCCGTTGAATCACGACGACCAAAACAAAATCTCAATGAAATACGAATTTAGAAAAGAGATTGCCAATATGACTGATAATCTAGGTAAATTACTTTACATCCAATTTAGAGTTTTCAAAAATATGATTCCAATAAACGCCCTAAACAAATTTCTCAAAAATACGTTATGAAAATATAATACAAATACGATAAAATTTATACTAAATATAACCCTGTCTATGACCTGAAGAGTTTAACGAAAATGAGAATTTAAATCCAAACTCTGAACAAGTCACCTCAAAAAAAAATAAGGAAATGACAAGAGATTATATAACAAAAAGAGGGATAGAAGAGATTGTAGAAGGTCAAAATATTATTACAAAATATTAGTGGGAGGAAATAGGAAGGTTATTGTAGACAATGTTAAAGTTTCAATATCCAAGGCCTGAGTTATCTCACAACTCCGAGAAACCTGTTTCAAGAAAGAATTATTATTTGGTTTGTTGATGAATGTGTGATGTATGAAATTATACTTTTGAGTGTGATTAAATAAGGCAGTATGTAACTGTAGATGTTTTGAATCTATAGCTTCTAAGTATAAGTGATAAACTAGGAACAAATTGTAATGAGTTATCTAAATCTTTGTTTTTAGCAATATAAATGTTTCTACATTTTTTTTATTATTCGAGTCCTATATTTAAACCACCTTCATGCTTGATTTTGCTTTTTGGAGATCGAAATAATCAAATATTGATATTTTAAGTAAGGTTATTCACTTTATTTTAGAAATTTAGCATTGAAGTGTTAGATAGGTGTATTTTCATTACATCATTCACTGTTTTTAGTTTCTGTAGATTTGTGGATATAATACATCCTATAGCGTAAATTTCACACCTGTTCGTACTGCTATTATATTGAAAATACAATCATTATTTTATTAACATAGGACCATCAAATAATCTGCGATACCTACCGTCGCAATGCTTTGCCTATACTTAGCAGCTACAGATAAGTAAAGAGCTAATTCTAATCATAGAGTCTTAGATACATTTATAAATGGATATTATCATCAAGATTGAACTCTATTTTCAAACGGATCTTCTTAATTTTTACTGTCTTTACTGTCGTTTACTTCTCCCAGATTCTGACGCGTTGTTTTCAGGTCACATTTTAAACAAAAGCTCGAGTAGTAGGTCTTCATCAGCATTCATGGGTGATTCCGGTGCTAAGTAGTCAACTTTTCTGAAAGTTTTAATCACTTGAAATTGATTTCTCTCATTTTTCATATCTTAAATGGAAAATATTTTACGTGTATTATGACAATAATCTTTACGAATTATGTGCTGAGCCAAAAGGATGACATTACCTAGCGCAGATTTTTGCGTTCACTAAAAATATTCTCTGGCTCATGTGTAGCTATTAGTTTCGGAATTGGGTTGTGTCCTACTTACTAACTTGACTATTAATGAACAAATAAACACTACCCCTTCTATGATTTTGTATGGTGAACGCACGGAATGACGTCATAGTTTTTCGAGTCAGCTGACTAAGTTTTTATTGTTTTTGCGCTGATCAAAATTCATTTTTTAAGACATAGTGCAAGGTGGACTAGATTTTCAGATGGTCGTGAATGTACCTTTTTAGCAGAATTTTGAAATTATTTATGAATGGTGGAAACATTCCCATTATAATAGTACAAAATTATTTACCGATTAGGCGTGGGTTGAGTATTGGTGGTGGCCAGCGACGAGCTTGGGCGGACAGCCGGGAACAGCCGGCCCACCCTCCCGTTTTCGGCTCGCGCGCTCTGCAACCTGCATAAAATAAATCAAACTCAAAAGAAGATTTTGTCGTGGACCTACAAAAAAACAAAAATCCCTTCCATTGGAGTTAAATGACTACAACAAAAAAGTACCTACTGTTAAATTTGAAATCAAATCGCAAAAACTAAGATAAAACAATTTTGCTAATTCTATTAATTTAACTTACGTTTGTTGAAAATTCCTCCCAAGTACTAGAAGCGTGGAATAAGAGAAAAATAACAGATCGGATTAAATATAGAATTTACAAACCAATTAATTCCTCAAGTACTTTTGAAACAAAGTGGATGAAATAGCCAATATTTTAAGTACTTAGAAGATATAACTGAAGACTGTATACTTGGACAAAAATCCATTTAACGCAAACAAAACGGCATACCGCCTTAAAGAGATTATCAAACCGCTACAAAGAACACAAATAACATCGGAACGTTCCAAATCGAAACCGTTTTAATTACGAACGAACTGAGTGAAGAAACTGAGAAGGATTAAGGGATGAGAAATGCTAAAGACGAAACGGAACGCGGCTTAATGAAGTTTCCTGCCACAGAATGGTTAGCTGACGAGATATTTATATATGGGTGGCAAATAAAATGTATATCAACTAGATTACTTAGAAATGGTCTTACAATACGGAGTGTTATAATTTCGAAATAATTATTAACATCGTATAAATTGACACTCTATCATACAAGTAAACATGATTAACTGACGAGATTTACTAAGAATACTGGGTATAATGATTTTAATAATACATATAAGACATATAAAATGAAGTTATGCTATGCAAGCAAACTTGCGTGACTATTCACCAACGATTTGTCCTAAAAGAGTGTGAACAATAGATTACTGAATTTTTATTTTAACATTGTATTCCTGTATTATTTACATTTTAGTTTAAATAAATAAATCAGTTACTCCTTTTTAAACGAAATCATATTCATTTTCAACACACATATTTTGTAAGAATAAGGTTATTTAGAATCTCCGTTTCAATTAAAATAAAATTATTTTATATTGAATATTTTATTATAATATTATTTATGATTATTGAAATTATCAAGAGTTCAAGACACAACAGTTTTTTTTATTTTATTTTTTAACTCCAGTATTACGTTCTTAATAGAACAGCCTCATTATTCTGCGCGAGTAATTTTGATATTGGATTAAGGAAAGCCGAGTTGGTCCACGAAAGTGATAAGCCAATAGAATTCTATACAGTCATTTGACTAAACCAACTCCATTGGAACCGGTAACTTTCTTATTAAAATCCGGGCAAACTTTGCGGAGAGGAGCTAAAAATTCGGAGCCACTCCCTTCCCTTTCAATCTTTTTCCCTTCATTATAATATCCGACGGTGTCGAATGGCGTATCTGGGTTTTTAAGGGCCGTCTTTTGATGAGCAATCGAAGTTTGCAAATGAAGCTGGTATCGAGAAAATATAAAAGGAACATTTGATATTCCAACCGCGACCGTAAAAAGCAGATTTGCGGAGTAATTACGACACCTAATATGTCTGATATATTTTACGTTTTTCTTTCTTACGACTCGTTAGGTATATTATTCTGCATAAACATCAATTGAAGCAATTATTTTAAAAACCTTTGCTTTATTTTGGACTTGTAAAATTATAGTTACTTTATTTGTGTTTTGAATAAATTTAATGTTTGATTATTACAATTTTAGTAGGGATTAAATTATAATATTGTTTTCTTTAATTTAGGGTGTCATTCATTCATCCATTAATGATACTTTAATATTGCATTTAAGTTTTTTATGGACGTAAGATATTTTATATCTGCCAAAATAACTATCCATGTGTTATTAAATATTGTCTACTAATTTGGTTCGTACTAAATTTTAAAGGATTCGGGAACCCTTCGATATTGGTTTCGGGTATAGAAAGGGTATCCTAATAGAAACCCTCATAATTTAACGCCGTGATATTTGATAGGTTTAAGCTACAAAACACACAATAAAGGAAAACCACAGGTCTTAAAATACAAGCTATATTACAAAATGAATATAGAAAATGAAAACACAGTCCAAATTATGAAGCAACTGTGATCCTTGAATATTTTAATATGATATTATTATATAGTTATTTAGTACTAAGCACAGAAGTTAAAAAAGATGTAACTTAATTTTAATATGTAATTTAATAATATTTTCATTGTTTCAAATTGATTTGTGTATTTAAATTATTTAATTTAAGAAAAAAATAATGTAAATCCCTCGCTGTACACATAACTTCTTTACCCCTATGTTAAATTTATAATTTTTGAATCTCAAAATATTTCTCTAACCTTGATTTGGTCGACAATTATATCACCTACGTCTCCATCAGGATTAATTATTAATTTTCGCCTCATCATTTCTAAAGATACTTTATTTTCGTTTTAATTTCCTTGCTTGACAGAATATTGAACGTTATCATTATCTAAAACAGGATTAAAATATTACAATACTTCACTTACTTTATTTTGGACTGCCTCATGAACTGTTGAATCTTCCTTGCTGCCTGGTTTTGACGCCTTTGGGAATATGTTCGCCTGGTTAAAGGAAATTGTGTTTTAATATTAAATTAACAAAACATATTCATCGTTATACATCTTTAAGTTAGGTTTAAGTTAGTGTTAGGTCTTTTCCGTAAGAAATTATTTGGCTTTTGATACTTTAGTGATAATTTATTTTTATCATTTATAAATTCCGCAAATAAACAGTACCCTTTTTTGTTGAGTACGTTTTCAGAAAAAGTAAGAGTCACGAAGTTTTAAAACACACAATATGCGGGTAGCTAGAACTGAACAGTCTTACGCTGGAATTCAACGCGTTCGGACGTGTGCCTGCCCAGTCCATCTGGTTAAATTTCATTTATTGCCTAGTTAATTCCTTGATAATTATGTTCAAGTAAGGTGTAAGATAAGCTTACTTGACAGGTGTGGCAGCAAGACGACGCTCTCGATGTGTGCGGTATCCGCGTTGTATCACAATAGCTGCAGCGTGCATTTGTTTCAAATATGCGAACTGTAACAAACATAACTTTTTTACTATTTATATTACAACTTCTGTACTGTCTGAATGGCCGCTGAGTATATAACTCTCGCTGCTCTCGATCTAAACGAATGTACTCATAATTACCTGTTTGTATCGCCGATAGCAGTTCTGTATAGTGATCGCAGCGGCCGCCGCTCGTCGCTGCAGCTGTCGTCCTCTGTACTGTCGGTATGCTTTCTGGATTGTGATGGCCGCTGAGTATAACTCTCGCTGCTCTCGATCTAAACGAAATATTTGAATAATTTTAAATATTAAAATTCTGTGGTTACAAAAAGCTACATGTGAACATTTGCACAAACACCTCATCTCACCCCAAACGCATACACCGTCTCCGTATCGTCACGGGTAGAAAGAACTTTATACTGGTTTACGAAGTCGTTTATGTTAGGGCGGTCCTCTGTCTTCAACAGGCTACAGAGAACTTTCTGTGTGACTCATTTATCTCGAATGTGCAAGGTTTAATAAATTTTCATCTGATATTTTTTAGGACTATTAAAGGATGTTCTTTATATTTAAAGCGATATAAAAAATGAAAAATTTTATATGTACCATTCAAAGTCAAGCTGGAAAAGTTATTGGTGGCATTAAGGAATTCTTGCAACGTAGCTGAAGGGGTGCAAGGCAGCGCAGACCGGGGCGACGGAGGGGGTGGAGATAACGCTGACCCTGGAGACACGGACCCCGAGGAACATGGAGTAGATCCACCGTACCTGGTGAAAGTCATACGTAATAACTTTATTGGTACTCAAAGAAACATAACAAATGAAACAACAACTACTGTTGATAGCGAATTTCATAAGAGAAAAGGAAAATTTTATTGTACTATTTACAGAGAAGATAATGATAGTGTAAAAATAAGAAAAGAGATTTCTTGAGGTATAATTAATTATAAAGGCATAGTGGAAGAATTGAAGATCAAAAATGTAAATAGAGAAATAGTTAATGATAGTTTAAAAGGAGCAATTATTAAAAAAACTTGTTAGTCTTACAGACATGTCTAAAATGTAGCGGGTCATTGAGTTACATAAATTAAGAGTATTATAATTATCAGGATAAATCTTAAACAACTACATACAAGGTCACTTAAAAATATAAATATTACAGTATTCTTTCAACCTTGTGCAGTGATTTTTTACATTAATAAATATCTTCATAAGATTATTAATATCAATCATAATGTTTTTCAAATATAATAATATGTTTACATAACTAAAATTTATTAGCTGATTCTTAGAATCAATAATTAGAGCATAAGCTATATATCTTATAATAAGCATGATAATATATCTTTCCTGTTTCAATTATTATCTATACAACAGGATCGAAAACACTTCAACAGGAACTTGGTTTTTTTTTTCGTTTCATTTCGTTAGTCCCGTTTATGTCAAAAATGAAAAAAACAATGACCCTCCGTCATCCGACTCACGAAATAGATCTATAAGTGTTATCGCAGAACTCGAAACTGAACTCCGTGTTGAAGGTGGTGTTGTCATCGAGGATGGGCGTCATGAGGACGTCTTCGCCGCCGCCGGCGCCGTCCAGCCCGGAGAGCAGGGTGGAGCTCTCGTTCTGGATAAATATGAAGTTAGCTGTCTCTTGCTGTATTGCTAAGTACTAAAGTGTCGGACGCGACGAAAATCACGAATGTAACCCATGCAAATTGCTAATACGTTGGAACCTTGTCATATTAATGTTACGATATAATTCGACACAAAAATAAGGCAGGAAAATGATTCAGATAGTCAATATACAAATTAATTGGTATAATTGATGACATGAAATTTTTAACTCTGGTAATAAGTCGACGTGAAAACGGCCGGTAGACTTATTAGCAATTTGCAGGAGCTATACATATTATAACATTGTGTCAGATAGGCCTTCAGATAGGCCTGTAGTCATGATCTTCAGTCGCGTCCATTAAAATACAAACACAATTTGTTTTATTGTTGTCAACTGAAAGACAGTTTAGCTTTGGTCGATCGGTTTCAATTTTCAAAGGTCTTACTGTCTCACGGTTGATAACAGTGTAAACGAATAACGAATTTGCTTAGTTGTTGAGTGACTGAACTGTGTTTGTCAATCGATCTTCAATAGTATCCAATATTCGTTATTCAAGAATTTGTAATGTTTTTGTGTAAATTTTGCATTACTGCATGCATCTATAACACAGATATTATGCAGAGATAATGCAGATATTATTTGCCGCATCGATAGAAAAGTTGACCTAGGTAAATTTACAAGGCCACTAGTTATTATACAAGTTGACAATACGAAATTTTTATGAACACAAATTTTTAAAACAATTACCTACACTTTTTAAAATAATTAACAATACGTTTCTGAATCGAATTTCAGCATTCTAACAAATAGACGTAAAGAAGGCAGTTTAAGTCATCATTGACTTCTCTTAACACAATGAATATGTTTAAAATTTTAGCTATGCAAAGATTTAATCAATTGCTAGTAGTTTCATCATCGTATTGTCATCTGTATAGGAAATCGTGGAAAAGACACAGGTCATGCCATCACAGTACAACACACAACTGACCTTAATTCTCTCGGGCATCGCAGCAATGATCTGTTCGGCCAGCGTGAACACCCGGTCATCCTGCTCCCCTGAAATGGTTTTTGTGAAGTGGAATCTCGTACACACAACAATGCAACATCGAAAACACCAAGCGTATAATAGTACTGGCCCTAACGTGTCTTCGTGGAATAGAAAATGTAACCAATTATTGAGGCAGACGATATGTATCGAACGCCTCAGGCGGATCCGTGAATTGTAAACGAATAACAATTTTGATATTATTATCAGATCTGTTCAAATACATTTTTCATACATCAGTCGCTTAAGAATATTTGACAAAAATATTTTGGAAATAACGATGGCACTCATAAAGTGGTAAAAATTGCTGCCAATAGCCAATTACTTCCAGAGCTGACCAAACTCTGAAATGCTTAATAAGTGACGAAGGTTTGGTTTGATCGTTACGTAACACCCTATCAATGCCAATTGTTGTTAAAAATAAACATATTATGTTTTGCTGTTTTTCATAACTCTCGTCTAATTTTTAAGTGCCATTATCGACAACATCCTGTGCTTTTAAAACATCTCAAGCGCCACTTACCTTTGGTGGATGACTAAGCAATTACATAATACTCTACATATAAAAAGCGTTTACGAATATCGATTCATGCAAGCAGTTGAGCCATCATGCAGTGTTTGTTGTCACGTATTCGTGTCGATACTGTTTCTATGTTTCAGTTTTACCAACGTTGTTCTGAGGTGTACTGGAGTTGAGTTTACCACTTGAACTGTTGTGTCTTATAGTGGAGGTGGGTAGACCAATACGAACCATTGAAAGCGACATCGAAGGACAACATCAAATAAGTCAAAACGAATATCAATTCCATTATCATGTTCCAATTATTTTATTATATGCAACAAAAATTGTAAGAGGATACCAAAGAGACATGTTGCTACATGATTCTTTGGTACGATCATTCGGTTTGACTTCAAGGTAACTACTGACATCAACACCAGGGGATCTCCGCTCGATATTGGATACAGAATTACAGAAGAATCTACAAGTGGTCTACCTATAGCAATGACGTTCAGGGCTAAACTGGCGACAGAGAAGGACAGATATATAGACGACGTTTTAGAAGAAGAACGGACGGCCAGAGCGGCCATGCAACTACTACATTCACAACATCGATAGACAACTCGAGCGGAGGGAGGGCTGCGACTTGAAATGGTATAGACCGACTTTTGTTTTTTTCCAGGTCAATTATGGACGAAAACCGTAAATTTTGGAAAAATAAGCAAATCTTAAGGTTTTTCTTACTCAAATCGTTTTACAGTTTTACGGTCCAATTATTTTCACGGATAATTTTTGCTTTCTTTTACAAATGTAATTCAAAATTTCTAGCAATGTTTGGAGTACAAAATTTCCAGATTACTTCTTCAGACATATTATTATTAAATGAGTTGCTACAATTTTTTTGAAAAAAATGAATGAAAATTCTTCAACATTTGTCTTTACTTCATTCTACCTACAGAACGGTCTGAAATCATCAATTAAATTACCGAACATTTTAATTCCCGTCCAATCAACTAACTGATTGCCAATTAAATCATTGCGTGCAATTCCACCGCATT
>DWIY01000688.1:0-12052 GCA_018248615.1 Erynnis brizo brizo
GGAACGGAACTAATAATAGAGATGGGAGTTACGTCAAATTTAGTTCTCTACCCACGCATAGCGGCGCTTCAAATAGGGATTATTAAGAGCTGTCATTTCAAAGGGTATCGTCTGTCCAGCGTACTTGTATATATACAGGTCAGTGTAACGTACAAAAGGCATGTAGAGACATCTAGAGCCTATCCATGGAACTAAAGTTGTTGCACTTGTTCTTGCTTTCGACAATCACTCGTCTAGTCTCTTGTTGGATAGCTTTCATTCATACCCATCGGAGAGATAGATGGCGCTTTGTTGATTGTGTTCTTATCTTCTGAACAGAGTCAAAGTCAAAGTCAAAAGCTTTTATTCCTTATTAGTTACAATTTATACTTTAATATATAATTATACAAGCATCCGCTTTGATCGCCCCTCAGGCAAAACGTAGATTGGGAGAAAAATTCCGACGGAAAAAAACTCCCAGCACTATTTATTAAAATTAAATTTTTGACCATTTTTTTAGCAACGGGTTCAAGCGTGGTCGTAAACATTTTTGACATATCTCCTTTGTTCCAAACACCTATTCAAAAGGTATTTTGGTTTAGAGTAATGGTGATAGAGACGGGATAATCGCACCCTTAAATTAAAGCACCCCTCAAAGTGATAAGAATCTGTGAAGTGTTTATTATACCCAGATAATGTACACCCCGATACTTGTAGCTCATTAGGCATTGTCTAATTAATATTGAAATATAGCAATTCATACATACCTAAAATTATAAAAATTAAAACATGTCTTTTTTTTAACGATTAATGACTGTTAGTCACAAGCGTAAAAAAATCATAAACAAATTTTGATAAAACTCGATCTTCATTTCTGTAAGCTATGTTAAACATAGTTAACAAACATCATACATAATACAATTATTTTACTTCTACATTCAGCGCCTCAATCCGCCTCTACATCAGGAGCAATAAGCGGACGGAACAAAACTCCTGTAACTTTTCAAAAAAAAAAAAAACAGAAAGCTGTATTACATCTTTCAAACAATAAATAAAATGAAACAATACTTTCTAATAACTTTGAAAATTGTCTCACTCTACAAATCTTCAAGTAATCTCTACAATTCAATAAAAGACATCGGGGCAATAAGTGTTTTCTTAAGTCGTCTGTACCCAAGGATCCCTATTAAATATCTGTTAAAACGAAATCAAATAAAAATAACAGCCCTGTTACAGCCTTATTTGAGAGGCAATTGGAACGAACTAATTGAAACGAAAATCCAACCTTTAAAATTTAACGGTGTGCCGATAACTTTAAAGTCCCTCGTAAGCCTTAATTATCGCCCAGCGAAATGTCAATAAACCTGACGTTCGGACGTTTTTTCTCCCCTTTCTAATTTGTTAGCCCTAAAATCGTGGCCCTACATTTTGTATTGTGACGGACCATCGTAAAAGGGAACACCCAGCCCCGCGCGGTGAGTAGTTACAAATGCACGAAAATGGATACATAGAAACGAACTGGGGGTCTCGTCAAATTGGCAAGTGTTACCCTGCAGTGAGAAGGGTACGTACAGGGTTGAAACACGCACCGCTCTGTCACCTTTTATCCGGGATGGAGAGAAAGGGACGGGAGCGCCGTTGCCGATTTTTGGACACGTTCCTTTTTATGTCTTTTTCAATCTTGGTCAGAATGCAAATAGTTTGAAATGTACAAAGACAAGCAGAACGATTTTAAATAATATGAGGACTGGTAAACATGATGTAGGAGAGCAAGAAACGATTGTAGCGGCAATCAATATTGGAATGGTTGTAAAGGAACGCAATTCAAATGTACGCCGCGCGCCGGCCGGGCCGAAACCCCTCGCCCGGGGTGATACATTTCAGTCGCCCGTACGCGCGCGTCCCGAATGCATGTGTGTCGCGCCTCGACATACACGTCCACACAAAAAATATAACAAAATAATCAAAAAAGCTCCCGAGCGACCGTTCAAAAATGTATTGAATAAGTGTTTACGTGCATCAAAAAGTGTGCTTCAATACAAAAATGTGAATGAACCTGTTGTATCGAGTGGTAATGACAAGAAGCTTTGCACCCAGCGTCCTAGTATCTTGAATAATGATATGAAACAACATTTTGTACGGCGATAAATCGGCCGTAACCGTGCGCTTTAATCGGTAATGTGTCATCAAACTTAGGATCGCGATAGTAAGTTTTGATGGAATAACAAACGGTCTCACATCAAGAGGGTGTTCGTGTAATATGCTAATCAGTGTTTCTTTAAAGCCGCACACAAAAACCTCTGCACTAGATACTGCAGTGCGATTTGAGTTGCAAATTTTGAACCTCATAGCATTTTCTATTCCCTTTTAAATTGTTTACATTTTTTGGAGTTACATCATTCACTTCTTTTGCTTTATCTTTATTGAGTTATTAAACTTTGTTTTCGTTAACATTTGTTTTAGTTTCATTGATATTTAGTTACTTAATTATAATAGCTTCAGCTTTTATTTTATCACTATTTGCCACAAAGAGCGATGCGTTCTCTATTGCATTTCCGATTTCGCTCGTACCGTTACGTGTCTAATGTTCCCTTCATATTCGAATCAAAGCGGAATTTGTCTCGCCGATAACGAACGCAAATAGAACAATTTCCTTTGTGAAGATTACATTGTTAGTGGTAACCGCCTGGAGTGGATTAGATCTAGACTATGTGTAATCTGCGTCTACAATACCTTTGTTAGATTCTGATAATATGTCATTATAAGAGCTTATTCGATCTAAGATTTCTTGAAGTACTTACACGTTAATCCGTGGAAGAAGAGGGTTAAGACTCTAAATGAAGTAATCTATTATCGAAAGTAAATTAAAAGAAACTTAATTTTAAAATTCCTCTAACCGAATTTGATACAGTTACATTGGAATTTTCTCGGGCAGATACCGCCGTCTTCGTAACCCTACGTGAGGCAACATGTTCTTCATGTCCTATATTTCGTTTGGGGAGGTGTAGTTTCCGGAGAAACATACTTAATTCCCACTTTATACACTCAGTCCAAGATTACACTTTCTGATTGCGGTTCATGGGCTTCAATGACCACTTAACATCAGGTTTTCACAGCTATTTTAATGTTTGACATATAAATGTTCTTTGATAAAGCTGTTCCAGTCAATAATAACGTAAGTTCCATGAAGCAATTACATCAGCTGTCATTATAAGAAAGTATAAAAAGCTAAACTAAATTAATGAAAATATCAACGCCAAGCTCAGAATTTTTATTTATATTAGGAATCAATATTGAGATGACTTCTAGAAGAAATTTATTAGAAAAGAAAATGACCAACCAAGTATAAAATAAAATTTTCTAACAAGTATCAACGATGTCAGTAACTCTAAGAAGACTCAATTACATAACTTCAGGTATACAAGAACCCTTAACAATATGACGTCAGTCCACAAAGCCTTTGCCAATCAAAAGCTTCAATCACAACCATTCAGCATTTGGCTCCAAACCCTCACACGAACGAGCCAAATAGGTCGAGAAACCACTGATTCATTACAAAACTACTAGTTTTGCAAACTTTCAGAACGGCTACTGCAAACCCACAAATCGCCAGATCGGTAGCCAAATTTTCCAATCGAACATATCCCTTATCATTACCACCACCACTTCATTACCACTTTAATTATACCAAGAATAGTATTTAAGTGAAAGCAATAATAACTTATTGCAATGATGACTGCAATAAGAATAACGATAATTCTTGATTTAATCCCTAAAATCCCTCCAAATCAAAGCTGACAATACAAATGTTATAGATAGACTTATCTTTTAGCTGTAAGCTATTCAGGTAGAAAATAGTTAAAAAGAAAATCCCTTCAATTCACTTGAATACGTACCATCTGGACTAATAATTGTTTATTGGTTGAAACACAGATTTATGATGTTCGTTTATATAAATTACATAGAAGCCATCATATTAATCATTACCATTTTCATATCTGCATAATCTTCATAACCAATGAATCATCAATCCATTTCAATAAACTCTATTTATACTCTATTCAGTGAATAGAAACGAAAGCTAGCGCAGATAAAATGTACATCGACCAGAAATTCAATTTCAATAAAAACTCACACAAAATCACAATTTTCTCGTCTTGTACTTCCCCGGAAACCTTAATAAACTCAATAAGCGAATTTGTATTTGAGTTCAATAATTCGTTCACTGTCAGGATTATCCGAAAATTCCGGCCAAATTCCATCTTCGGTTCGTTTATTTTTGACGCTAGTTGGTCCGACTCCGTAAACAATGGAAATCCGTTTCGAAAATGTAAATTCCAATGCAGTGTCCAATTCTAATGTTCCTTCCATACCTAGTGTCGGAATGAAAGAGATATTCTCGAATTCAGAATACGTAACGATGTATCCCAGTTAGTTTGGCAAATACAAAAGGAAACAACGCCCGACGTGTTCCCTCCATTCAGTAATTAATTTTGTATGTTCACATCTCTCATATTCTTTTTAGTTCGCTGTATGTAAAGAAACCTTTGAGCGAAGTAAGGAAATATTTATACTGAGCACCGGTTCGTGCATGTAAAGGTTCTGATTCTAGGTCAGGAAATTGTGAGACGTTGGATCTTTGTGAATCCGAATGTTTCTTTAAACAATGCTGCTTTTTCAAGTTTATTCTATTTCGCAACATTGATACGTACGTGTCATTTTTCCGAATATGGTTGATCTTATTTTTGGTATTGATCTGAATAATTATTTTTGACTTAAAACTATTTTATTTGCGAGTTGAGTTGCTCATATCTTTGAAGAGTTGTTAATAGATAACGTCATCATCTTATTGCGCCGTTAACCACGATTCTTCTTCGTGTGCTTGGTACGTCTTGATGTTTGACGATGATTGATGAAAGAATAGAAAATAATCATAAAGAAGAAGAAAGTATTAGTACCTACTGTCTAAATATCTGGCATGGATAAACTACTTCGACCCGAAACAGACCTTTAGATGCTCAGACTGTTCACTGAATATCAGTAGAAGCTCTGCAGTATTCGATAAGAAATGTAATGAAAGACCAAGACCACTTTCAAATAATGTAAAAGGCGTAAATCACCTGACAATTTTTATATAAAGTGAATTTCACCTTACTAGGAAACTCGCAGCCGTTGGAGATAAATCATCGGGTATGGGAGAATAGAAGGCAAGGAATTCTTGCACAATTTCTCGTGTAATTTATTGCCTATTTACCTACTACAAGTATTAAATTACAGAATTTATTGCCAAGAAACATAATACAGAAAGCAATAGCACTTGATATTGATTGACTGGACTGTAAAATATAACACCTTCCGCCACTTAGTAACTTGAACTTAGTTCATTTATGTCAAAGAATGGATTTTGTTGGAATTGAAAATCGGGAAACAATCAACTAAATATTTTACCTGATCTAGATTTGGATTTCTATGTTTATAATTTTCAAAGCAATGTCGAATGTATCTGTTTACTTCACGTACTTTCACGTAACAGTAAAAATGAAATAGTAAAAGAGGGTAAAAAATGTAACAAAAATGCCAGTTGTATTTTTTGACATCGGCAAAGAAGTGTTCGCAGCTAAATTTTCATATAAATTAACCAATTAAAATGAGATAATTAACGTTCTTGGTTTACGTTCTTCCTTTGCTTATCATCCCTAAAAGATGACCCAAACACATCTTTTATTCATCAATAATTGATACCAGAATCTTTACAAAAAAAAAACATAAATCTATAATAAGAAACACACGGTGAAATATCTTCATAGCAGAGAAAAGGTCAACAAACAGACGCTACGTTGCGTTTTAAAAACAGGATAAGAATGCTTATATTTCTTAGTGGAGGATTAGTCAAGGAACTAGTTTCAATAAAAATAATGCTTTAAGAGAAACCAATGCGCCAGCAGTTCTCGGGCCAAAGAGAATAAAAGCATCATGTGAACCCAACGAAAATAAGAACAAAACTATCCCGTCTACGACTTATTTCTTTCTCCGGAAGTTATCAACATTTCGACCGGTTTTATACCACTCTGTTCTCGAGTACTACAAATTCAGTTTTCCACTCGTTCTATTAGTTGTGAATTTTACTATAGTTATAGGATTAAATGCGTCTGTTCAATACAAATAATAGTAGTGTGCTCTCGATTGCGTCTTTAAGCGGTCTTATTGGTGCGTTGATGGATGCCGTTTTATTTAGTTCCTTTATATGGGTCTATGGTTGCGTTTTTATTGTACTACTCGTGGCTGTATACAACTAGTTTGTGTTACGGTTAAATGTAAATGTATAGAGCTCGAAACTACGAAGCTTTGAAATGAAGAAATGATCTTGATGTTAAACTGGATTAACACTCTACACTATCCAACCTTTTATAATCTTCATCGTTGCTTGGTAGCGTTGGTTATAGGGCCGTTTTAGCTTTTGTATCTTACCGTCTTCCTCTTAATCCGCCAAGAAGATTGGTTGCTGGAGATTGTTTCAAAACAGCTGCATTTTTATTAACGCTCTATTATAATTCCAATCAAAGTTTGTAGACTTCAATTACAATCCTCGTTACTCGACCACTGCTCCGTCAAACTCGAAAGCTGCAGCGGCATTCAATTTTAAAATTGATAGGAATGAATCCATCGGAGCGTCAAATCTATTTTCTATTACGAACTAACCCCTCGACTCGTAAACAGACGCGCGGTCATGCGAAAAAGTGCTATTACGCATGGTTGACACGTCACTTGTGACTGACAGCTAACAGTTGCCATGCAGAGCAGTTTATAATAACCCCTGGAGTTAACAAGCTACAAAAGCTAACTGATCCATATTTTGGACTGTTCTATTAAAGTTTTTGAAAGAGACCATACAAGAGTAAATATCAAACTTATAAACCATGTTATGGTAGATGATAAAATAATTCATCGTCACCATCATCGTCTTTTGGGAAGAATAACAGAAGAATCAAATTAAGAAAACCATTAACAAAGCATCGCGCTTTAATTTCATCATTTAAGACATCCAAAAGCTACTTGACTAAGAAAAATATCAACTCTCACATGATATTATAGGATTTTACAACTTTTTATAGTTCATTACTCAATCACTAATCCATTATACAAACTGAAATTAAAGTAACAATCACCATTTAACAATGGACATCGTTAATTCGACCGACAAATGACAAACAAACTACTTTAACTTAAACGTGTAAAATGAATCTAAAACTGACAACAGACAAAAAGGCGTTCTGAA
Source organism: Erynnis brizo brizo (assembly GCA_018248615.1). Taxonomy (NCBI): domain Eukaryota; kingdom Metazoa; phylum Arthropoda; class Insecta; order Lepidoptera; family Hesperiidae; genus Erynnis; species Erynnis brizo. Next base: position 7,256 of record DWIY01000688.1, read on the forward strand.
CGAAGAACCCTTATGTCAATGCAATAAAAGTTATAAAAGTATCAACTGGGCTGACAAGCAACGAACTACTGGCAGACGACGTTTGTACTACCAATAATAGTTCTTATACTATTGTCATAAAGGCTAAAGATCCCGAAAATACCACTGTTCATGTCGCTGCACGTGCTATCTGCTCAAACAACTGTTTTAATTTGTGTTTGTTTTTAGATACTACGTTAAAAGCTGTGGTATATTTATCGCTGTCAATCACCTGTGTAGAGGACTGTTTTTTTATAAAAGAATTCATGTGTATGTTTCAATAACAAGGCATAATGCAATATCCAGGAACAATTCTATTACCAAGCAAGTTCGTAATCTTTCTTTAGTTTTTAAATAACCATAGTATTTGATTATTGCAACTTTTATCAACAAATTTTTGAGGTCAATTTTACCTGAGTGCGCATGAGGTTAAAACTTATATTTCTAACTGCCGCACTCAGAGATGTCATTTAAAGTTAATGTTCATTAACAAACAAATAATCGTCTTTATTCCTATTGACATAAGTGTCATCTATAATTAATTAAGGGACCATTAACGTTGATGAATGTCTCTGAGTATGGCTGTAAGAGTATCAGTTGCAGTAATACAAGACATATTAATATATTTCCTGTGGTAATAGTTACTAGAAAATATAAACCCATCAAACTTTATTACACTTGTCATTTATATACTAATTCATGCTTCATTGCCCTTTTTTCTCTACTAAGGTACTTTGTCCAACTAGCTTGTTTTTGAGTGCATAATGTAGAGTATTAATAATAGCACATGTTTGCAATATTAATTTAAATAAACACTTTATTTCTTATTTTTTCTTAAGTTAAATATCATTTACTATTTTTATGAAATTCCAGTCCAGGTATGCCTGGACTCAATGGTTTTGGATCAAGAGAGCCGTCTTCACAAAGAGAGCTACCTTCAGTAGCCTTCATTTCAGTTGCATCTAGTTCTAGATCATGTGCATCATTCAAGTGCCTACCTTGAAAGATTATCTCACCCAATTTTCTTTTGTCTTGTTATTAATACATAATTATTTTTGTGCGCATGTTAAGCGCCAAGGTTTTGTAGTCAGTTTTAGAAAAAACCTTCCGATTTTATTGATGGCTTAAATTACTAATATTCTAAGTTGGACCTACTGTCGAAAATGACCCGAATTCAGTGCTGTGACCTTAAAAAGGTCAAAGGTCAAAACCAATCCATTTTTCTATTCCATCTTCCATCACTAAGCTTTCTAATTTGTGTTGTACTTGTCTCAATAGCAACGCGGCAGCTCGGTCTAAAAGCAGCAGGATGCCGGGCCAGCCAATCAAGATGTACTACTTTCCTCCCTCCCCGCCTTGTCGGTCAGTCTTAATGACAGCCAGGGTACTGGGACTGGACTTGGAGTTGGTACTCACAAACATCATGGAGGGACAGCATAAGACACCTGAGTTTTTGAAGGTAAGTAAACTTGCCGGTTTTTATAGACGAGGGGGAGAAAGGGCGTAAAAAGAGTTCTGTTTCAAAGCTGGCAACGCACTGGTGATTTATTTGGTGTTGCCCGTGTCAATAGGCGACGGGAACCATCAGGCGTCTGTTTTCCTGGTCCTCTTATACTAATAAAAAATCATAAGTAATGTAACTATTCAGGATGAAGTGTAAACAAGCACAAAGTAACAAGTAAACACAAGACACACAGACTGACAAAAATTCCAATAACACGATGTTTGATTTCTGTTATTGTTCTCTATGAAAAACTTATCACTGTTTTAAAATTACTCTTCACATCCAAAGAAATGTACTCATCTAATACCAATTTTCTTTTGTACTGAGACGTAAATGTTAGTTTTCCTGATATTCTGTCCGTGTTACGTATTCTCTGTATTCCGTATCTCCATTAATGTTTTGCAGATGAATCCTCAACATACAATACCAACTATGGATGACAGCGGCTTCATCTTATGGGAGAGGTCAGTGACATTTGATACCTTCATTCATGGGTTGATGTTTAAAGCAAATGTAAACCCTGAACCAACGCAGCTGCTGTTTCCATTACTAAGTATAAATAGATTTGTATCTTAGTAAAAATCAAATTGTTGTTTCTGTAATTGTAGGTTTACTTATAGCAAAACTTCCTTTTGATTAATATAAGAAGTTTGCTTGTTGAACAATTTTACTATTTTAAGTAAGTAAGTAAAAAGCTAGCGAATAAGAAGTAGAAATTATGAGTCATTACTGATCTACCTACGCAGTAGTAAGATTATCCTTAAACAAGGGTGTATCAAAATCCTTAATGTTTTTTATTGGAGTAGAATTATTGCTTTTAAATCTGAGACTGTCGAGAGAGCAGTGGATGAGGTATCTAAAAGTCTAAAGACGATACAATGTCTCTGCACCTAGACTAACTTTTATATTGAGGTTCGCTTAGAGAGCTTTGATTCGGTTTAATCTTCTTTAGCCGTTCGAAATCCTATCTTTTTACCCGCAGCTGATCAATCTTCAATTTATTGTAACTATTTGTTGTATTGTTTTCCATCAGCCGAGCTATCCAGGCCTATCTGGTGAATGCGTACGGTCGCGATGATACCCTCTACCCTAGAAACACTCAGCAGCGAGCTATAGTGGACCAGCGGCTACAATTCGACTTGGGCACTTTGTTCTCGCGGTACTTAGCTCTCTATGTAAGTATAACTTGTAGCTATTACCCCATTGTGCCCTTCTTGGGTTTTGTTCGAGAGCATTATTATGTAGGTATATTTATTTCCTTAATACCTATGCTCTGTATAGGTAACATTTTAGTAGGTAAGCAACTAGGCTATATAACCTTAAAGGTATTAAAGCATGAGACGTGTAAGATTCGTCTACTTCAATCGCGAAAGTGACTACGTTTCCATACAGACTTTGGGTACCTATTGTGAAATTATATCGGATTACAACGGACGGTTTTTATGTTTTCACCAAATAAACGCTAGTTAAAACACACATTCAACGAATTAGATAACGGAATATGAAATATTGTCATTTTGGCTTTCCCCTTATCTCTCTCATCTCATAAGTAAGGAAAGTGTTATGGGCGCTGCACTAATATAACATTTAATAAACATGTATGCAGTATTCGCACAGAGGAAATTTACGTCCAAAGACAGCAGAACGCCTATTTCTTTCGTAAAGCAAAACTCTCAAGCAACTGATTATAAGTATTATTAGATATTCTTATCATTTACCAGGGCCCAATGTTATTCCAAGGCGACAGCTACAACGAGGAGAAAGCAGAGAAGCTCAACGAAGCACTTGGATGGCTGAATACAATGCTGGATGGTCGAGCATTCGTGGCCGGAGATAATCTCACTATAGCGGATATTAGCATCGTTGTCACTTTAACCAATTTGGATGTAAGTCAATGTGTTGATTGTTATTCATTGTCAAATAAAGCTGTCCTAGGAAAGGACACGCATAAAATAATTACTGAAACACTTATACATGAATCTGAGGTCGTCCCTCACTTCATTGTTCTATCCGTGTTCTCCACTAAATCCCATACTTCCCAGCGATTGTGAGTTCGGCGATTGATATACCCCACGCGATTGATGTGTCCTTTTCAAAGAACAATTTAAACAAACGTGAAACCTCGATGGAGGCCTTTGGCCAGGTTGAAAACGTTCGTCATGCTCGTATCCACACAGAGATAGATATGGTAGAGTGGTCTAGGCCTTCTCCGTTATAAGGGGTATCTCCTATTTCCTGGAAACGGTCCCAAAATAATCATATGAATTGAAAGTAACTGCATTGAATTAGATGAGAATAATTGCTTCAATCGTATGCCCTCAGTATAGATCCCATTTATTGAACAACGTATGATTCATCAGATACATATGACAAATATAATTCAATAATGGAAGTGCCACTTGGTTTAAATTAGATGTCTGATCCAAAAAATGCCTAGAAGGATTTGGTTCTACATATAAAAATAAACCTTATGTAGATTTCATGCAATAGATCTACCTATGTATATACCTATAACAATTTTAAATATAGGTATAGTTTATGGTTTAAATTTAACTATTTAAACCATAAACAATAGGGTTGTATAAAACGTTTTCACTTTTATGGCTTACCACTAGCACAGAATAAGTAATAGTACTAGCGCCACTAGTCAATTATAATAATGACCTAGACCTAGAGCATACCTACTCAATTCCCTGATATTAATGAGTACAGATAAGAAATAATGGTTTACGGACAAAACTATCTTAGAATCAAGTTGATTTAGTTATTTCTATTGAAAAGTTTCAATAAACAAGAGGAATCCGGATTGTGATACGAAAAAAGTTTTTCTCTAGTAGTCTAAAGTAATCTTAGTATCCCTAAATAAAACGTGGCCGCTAGTACCTATATCAGGAAAATAGGCTCTTTTAACTTAAATATTCCTATCACTAAAATGTACCTACATTACAACTATAACTGGTACCATTAAGTACGTCTTTCGTGTTATTTCAAGTATTTTTGTATTTATTGAACAAATTTCGTCATTTCAGGCACTCGGCTACGATTTCAGCGCTCACGACAATGTTACAAAATGGTTCGACAGAACGAAGAAAGCATTGGAGCCTTACGGTTATGCTGACATCGACCAAGCAGGAGCTCAAATTCTTGCATCATTTTTAAAGAAGGAATAGATATTAAGCATTTTAAATATTGAGGGATCAGCTATACGAATAATCATAAAAATTAATTACGAGAAGAGAAAAAGTTGAAAAGTAAAAAAAAAAACTAAATATTAT
>DWIY01000689.1:0-12050 GCA_018248615.1 Erynnis brizo brizo
ATTAAATGATCAGCTCAAGAAATTATAGGTCGATGTTTCGGGCGTTGTCATATGGCGGGAGCGGGTCAATATTGGAAAAGTTCCGGCATGCCGACCGCCGCGGCCTCATATGTTGCCAGATTTATTGCCATTGTTTCCCAAGTACATTCATCGTTTATTTTTCATAACATTTTTGACGCTTCAGTGCAAACTAAGATGCAAAGAGCAACAGCTGAAAAGCATTGTAACATCCATGGCATTTTACGGCTGTCACTGGAGCTAACTTGAAGACATTGTAAATTGAATACAAAAGTTTTCTAGAGCATGAGTATGTAATATGTAACGTTGCCTTGACATAGGTACCTATTATGAAAGGTCAGAAAATAGGAATTACAGCTGGGGCTCATTGTAGTCTCAGCTTGACGCGAGCGTGATTTATGGAACCAGAATGAATAGGGAATTTGTTAATTCAGATCTAGGGCAGGAATTTTTAGTTAGACCGTAATCTGAAATTCAAAGTAAATTCTTAAATAAATGATCTGCCTTTCATTAGAGGATCCGACAGGAGTAATTTCAAAGTTCTGAATATTTTTAACGCACGTCGGTAAATAATATTAGACACATTTTTAATGGACAATAATGAAAATATTTTTGCCAGGCTGTGTGATAAATATGTGAAGTTATAATAGGTAGGCGATATGATAAATAAATGCGTATTTCATTTTAATTTAATATTAAACTATGAGACTTTTAAAGGTTGTAAAAAGGCATTGCTGCTCATAGCAGCGTTTTCATTCAAGGTACAACTCTTGTTATGTCCCACTGCCGGGAACGAATGTCTTCCCACAGTAGCGGAGCACACCACGCTCCTCAAAACCTTATCGATGTTTTTTCATCTACCCATTACATCATATGTAAAATTTTTTGAAGGTTCATTTCAATGTTTCATTGTAGATAATGAATAATGCCTAGATTATAAACATCACATAATTTACGAGTTCAATATTGTTTGTTTTCATAAAATCAATTTAAATTGGATGTTTTGTATATAAATGGTTAATTTTATGGTACCTAACGTTAATGTATAGAGTGGCGTATATTATTTTTGTCATTATTACGTGGAGCGGTAGACAATAGAGGCGGGAAATTGCGTGACCCGTTTAAATTAAAATAATAACAAAAATGTAGTGCACGTAGCTATTATTGGGGTAATTTTGGTAATCTCAAATTGAGCTCCGATTCAAATAATCTTTTGCGGTAATCTCTTGGGAAAGAAATTACTTATCCAAAATGACTTCCGACGTTGGGAATTTAGCAGGAACAATAATATACTTACACTTAAATATCACTAGTAACTATATGCATTAGTAGGTACCTACCTATACCGATTTTTTATTTAAAAGGAGGTTATTTGTAGGCCTGACAATTTCCTCAATACATTCTGTATTGTTATTAATGTTTGTTACTGTTATTTACCAACATATTTCTGTTTTACTTGTATGAACAAGACAATTTTCATTTTGTTATCAAGTTCCCAGCTCTACGAGTACCTATCTCTTTCTGCTTTGTCTTCTATTTTACATGAATTAGTTAAATTTAGTTTTACGTCGCTTATTTAACACAAGTGACTGTTTTGCGTTATACCTACCAGTGGAAATCAAAGGTCACCTACAAAAGATTTCTAAGAAAATCTTAATCTTAAGTAAGGTAACTACATCCCTATGGATTCGTATCGGGATTGAAAAACAAGGGTAGCAAATCGTAATCCAAAGCTTATTTACTTCTGATGTTGGAGGTGGTATGTATGGCATATGGCATATAGCTATGTATGTACAAGAGAACGGATACAAGTGCCACGGGATGAGAAAATGCGAATAATATTCGAAAAATATTGCAAGCGATGACGGTGTTTTTTTTACTTTTTACGCGCCAGAACTTAAAGGGGAGATGTTATTCGGATGCTCTCAGTGCGGGATCGTATTGACAGCAACATAAGAATATGTCAAGAAGGAGAGAAACGAAGTTCTACTGAGTTTTGCTATAATTTGTGATACTTTCCACGCTATGAATTGAAAATTCTTTGTAATTTTTTTCATTAATTGCATGCATTGCACTCTATTATTATTCTCTGATAAGAGAACAGAGAAAACTCATTTTTCATTTTTCTCTGTTCTGTGATACATAATTATATTATATGCTAACAATCGACCAATTTGAAGACGTTTAAGTTTATTGTGGAATCTCCAACATAAATGGTAAAGAGGGGTAAATGACAGGCATTATTACATTAATTAGCAGGGATTTTCCCATAAGACAAGCGTATTGTCGCCAGACAAAGGCCTCGCAATTTGTAACGGAGCTCTCAACGGAGGTGGCATCTCACGCACTTAACAAGTTAACTGATCTGTTTTCCTCTGAACTACTTTATTTGTTTAGGCCACAACAAATAGGTGCTCCGAACAACTTTCTTTCGCAGCGCCTCAAATTGCGTCTACTGTTCTTGTATTGTTTAATCAAAAGTACGAATACCAACCGCTGTGCGTTGCTGGAGACTGTCTATCGTACTTTATTCTTTTTAGGGTAAGTTATAGTTTTACTGTCGTAGACTTTAGTACGCTGCTAGTATCTATAACGAACTAAGCAACGTTAGCAAACAACTTACAGCAAGATGATAGCACTTAATCGACATAGGAAATTCTGCTACGCATTGCTACGAATGATGTTTCACTTGAATAACTGTTACAAAATTACAGCAAGTTAGCAACTGATACGAAGTAGGCAAACAAGCCTACGACATTGCAAATTCTGATACCTATTAGATATTGGCGAAAGGGTGTTCTACTTTTATAAAAATTAGCACTTCTGGTAATAAAAGCACTTACAGAACCTAGAATGTCTTGACATCATTCATTATAGTTAAACGGACGGATAACAAAAAGAGATATCCTAATACTTTCTTATACTTGGCATCCTTAATCGAAACAGCGTTGGGAATACGTATAATATTGTTCTATTTACCCTCTTGTGTACAGCTGCCGCAAAGGATTTTACTTGGCTTCAGGAATATGTATTGGAACTAGGCGGCATATAGAGGCTGAATTAGTGCGCCTTTGAAATAAAACAAGAGGGAGCGTAGAAATAATGTACGATATCTATATAACCTATTGCGCTAAAATCTTCTTGCATTATTGTGGTCATCCATAATAAGGTTTCTTAATTGTTCAAGGTTGTATTACTTCAATTCGTTAATTGTTTGTTCGGTTGATCCCCAAGTGGTAGTTCAAATTGGACAGCAGTCCTATCTGAATTCGAAAATCCGTTACTACCTACTCGAAAGGACTTTAAAGATGGTTGGCCCAAATTCAAATTAACGGAGATACCTTTTCTAGGTTTCTTCGGTAACCACACAATATGTGATTCACATCATTCGCATCATTCGTTCTGTGAGGACACAGAAAGTATGATGCGAAAGTTCAGGTTCAAGTTCCAGTGGCTCTAAGTTACGTGTATTTATATAATATATATGTATACGTTTTACAAAATAAAATATCACCTGCTGTAACAGTGAAGGAAAACATCGTGAGGAAATGTGACCAATACTACAATATAACAAACTCGCATTAAATTACGCCACCGAGGTGGACTAAGCACCCGTGCTGCAGTGGTTCGTGTAGCTAACAGATGTGCTGCTTTAGGGAAACAGGTGGGGCAATGACGTCAAGTAAGTATTACTATGAAAAAGTTGATTATTTATTACGTAGCGTAGGTATATCGCGTGTTGGCCCGCAGTTGCGGCAGGAAATGAGTGGAAATCAGAGCATACTCCGCGCCCTCGAGGGAACATTCGACTCGAGACGTAACTCGATTGATGCCATTATTACCTTCATTCGTTTTTGCCACGATTCCTAACCGCGTTCCAAGTGTTGGTTTGATTATGTAAATGTGTTGCTAAACGATGAGGTTACGTTTTACATGTAAGAATAAGGTAAAGAAGGGTATAAAAAGAATCATTATCTATCTTAAAATTCATACTAAATCAAGAACATGACTAAGAAGAATGAAGATTCATAATAAACTTAGAGGTTTAACATTATAATATGAATATAGCTGCAAGATTGAAGATTCACCTTCTTATGATGTTCTGAAATAACAATAATAGGCATGGCATTATCATGTAATGGAATACACCTGGCGAGAACTGGCAAAAATAATAGGATTGAAAATTTTCTCGAAATAGATTTAAAAAAATTTGAACACGACGGTCTAAATACCTAAATGATCAGTAACATACACACGTATTACTAACATTACATTTAGGAAGATTTTAAAACTTTTCAAACACGAAAATGCGTTGAAGAGTTCTCATAAAGAATACCAGTCAATGCAAAGTAGTGAAATCCAATCCATAGACAACTTCAAAGAACTGTGAGGGGTGTTGCCTCCCCACACATTCAAGAAATACTTTCCATACTGGCTATCTTACTGCGCTTTTTGTAGAATGCAGCAATGCGATGCAGCTTTGCTATTTCCGACGAGAATGCGACGTCTTTCTGAGATTACACGCACACATTATACGTTACATATTTTTATGTTGGAACTCATAATAACATACAATGCTGAACATAAAAAGGGATTTAAAGTTCCATTGTTCAGTAGGGATGGCTACCTTTTATGGCTACCTTCATCCTTTTATGTCCCAGTGGTAGGCACGGAAATCTCCTCACAACAAGGGGAGGTCTGACTCTGGAGTATACTCCAGTACGCTGCTCCAATGTGGATTGTAACAATTTAGAAGGCATTTAGAAGGCACCATGCTTAATCAATTCGGATTGTTGGAAATACGAGCTAGTGGCCAATTCACGCGGTGTTATGGACTAAAGAGCCATTTTGACGTGGGAAAATCGATCATGGTTTAACCTCTACTAGTTTGAGACAACAGCGGGTTATGCTACGTCCTACCGATTAAAACCTCACGGTGTTCGTCATGACGACAGTTATTGGGGTCACGGATAAACTTCGCATTATCCTGTGGTCCCAACAGCGTTGGTCCACTATGGGACGGCTATGCTTTACAGAACTTTTAATAAAGTTTGAGACTCTAAACTAAAGCAATTTGGTACTAGCGGTTTCATTCATTTAAACCTGACTGCGGGTTGAGTTGATCGATGCGATTTAGAACTGCCGAAGACCTCAACTGACTTCAACAGGTTGAACTTAAAAGTCTTGGAGAGGCCTAGTCGTAGAGGTAGAATATCAGTGAAGCTAAACTAATCGACTAACAAAGGATAACTCTCAAAGATAATGAATAATATACAATGTCTCAACCAGGACGGGTTCATGTATCATGGTTGTTTATACTCAAAGGCGATAATTATTTACATAACAGCAGAGTTTTCGCTCCACATATTATAAAATTATTAATCGTTAAAAGTTACTAAGTTGCGAACATGAAAGGGTTGCCACATCGAAAATTTTGTACAAACATGATAAGCACTTTCGTTAATTCGAATTCTTTGTATAAAAATCCTTTACAGTATGTATGTATGTTTTTTCAGTTTCTTTTTATAAACTCATGCTCCTAACGAGGATGCGGGAATATGATTAATTAAATGGATTACTTACTTGGCTAATTGGCTTTCTGATAAATATTAACGGAACGAAACTGGGTAAGTACCTTCATGTTTCTTATTTTGTTTTCAGTCGGTGATTAGTAGGACTAAAGAACATAGCAGTAACAATAACATAAAATTTCCTCAAAGTACAGTGTTAGGGTTGTTCACAACCAGTTTAGCCCCGATTTGTGCTAAGCGGTCCAGAAAACCCCACAAAAGTTTATCATAACCCCTAATTGTGATATCAGACGGGCTCGCAGGGTGGTCAAAACAACGTTAATTTAGTTAAAAGGGCACAAAAGACCCTGGCACTTGCTAGCACAATAACATTACATGAGACGCGGCCCGAATAACGGTTTCCGTAAGCGACCCATGAAGTCGTTCCAGCCACATGCAAAGCGATAATGTGAATGCGAGAAGAAATGGAAATAGTATTATAAAAATTTTCGTTGTTGTTGTGTATGTTGTTTGCGTAATTAATTGACAGCAATATTCAAGATGTATCGTGGTTTTATTGTATGTAAGTAATTTGTAGTAATAGCAATTCATATTAATAACATATTAATAACATAGCAATTTACTTGATATGAGGTAAAATCGAACCGGACATAAAGGTAAGGCGGATGACAGTGACAGATAGATAATGTAGGTTGTTCGGATACTTGAACCACAGCTTGAACTATGAACCTAACAGTTGTCCTGTAATGCAAGACAAAATTCTAATAAAGGATCAAGGCAAGGGAAAAATAGAAAAGATACATTTAGAAAAAAAAAATACAGCAGTAGAAATAGAATTAAATGGAAAAAGTAAAAAGAGAAGTGTATCGATAGCGATAAGCATCCAGTAATATCAGAATAACTAACGATAGAGAAAGGATACAGAAGAAGAGATGAATAGAAAATAAGTGTCAAGGATCATGGGAAATAAACGAGAATTTGAAATTAATTTGACTAGATTGAGCATGACGAGTCTTTAATTCTCGCCTTTATTTATTAATGTTCTATATTGTTGTTATTGCATAATATCTGTTATTTGATAGCTGTTATTCAAAGTTTACAAAAGAAACTCGCTCTTAGCATAAAATCTTACATGGAACGCAGTCCGAATTTGGTTTCGTAAGCGACCCATGAAGTTCCAAGCTGCATGGCGAGCGATAATGTGAAGGCGATAGAAAAAGAACCATAAAAAAGAAACTTTAACAGTAACTGATCGATATAAATTGCGAAGGGAATTGTTTTATCAATTTTTTTCCAAAGTTTTATTTGCTGCCTTTGGCAGGGCAGGGCTTTGAAGTTTTTAAAGACACAGAAGCGTTTGAACTTTTATTTGGTGTAAGCATACTTAGGCACCGCCTACGATTTAATAAAAATTAAGTGCCAACGATATTCACCAGATGACATAAATAAAGAGAATACTGGGCCAGTGGTTTCAACATTTTCAACAATTACTTTTTTTCGAGTTTTTTTTTCGTCTTGGATATTAAAGTAAACTTAATTGATTTTGTTAATTCTTTTCCAAAATATGGGTACTTAGTAATATCTTTTATAGAAATCATATTTTGTATTTACTAATAGCACGAAACATAGATTTTTTACACACATAAATTGTTAGTAGTCGGCCAAAACAATTGTCTATGAAAATAGTCAACAAAACAGCTTTTATAGCCCTCGATGGAACACTATCCGACGAACGTTTCCGTACCGTGCGTCCCATGGCATCACCGGTGGACCGCGCCGGAAGCGATAAGTAAAAAAAGCGGGTAAGCGAGAATTTTGAATTCCCTTTAGAATACTCATCATCTTATTCAGAACAATTGGAGAATTTGTATAAAGGATAACGGATGTGCCACCCGAATCTCGGCAGGGTGCCTATGTACATAATTACGAGTATGTTGTTTGTCTCTCACTAGCATGTTACTTAGGTTCAGTGTAATAGGAATAGCAAGCGGCACGAGTCGTGAGCTCAGGTGAATAAAAATATTGTGGTGTAAATATCACAATGGTAATAAGTGTGCGTACAAACATATACAAATTATACGTTCAAAATGACTCATTTAACCGAAATCGCCTTGTCAGTCTATTCTTGAATATAACCGAACCAGCTAAACAAGTATTCAATTTTAATAAATCGAGCACACGTCGAGCATTCAGACAATTACGCCACTATTTTCAAATTTCATCCAGCATCAACGCCAAGACAATGATACATTGTTGCTTTTTTGGTACTAAAATTCGAGTTTTTGCAATTCGAATGGCCGGTAAAATATTACTACGTATGTTCACCAATTACTCGGCAATGGCTGCATTAATTGGAATTCAGTTTTTACTGTTCTTTGTATCCGGGAGATTGTCGCAGTGACCCGAATTTTTTCATTTTCCTCGTGTTATACGAGAGAATCACGAAATTGGAAGGGTCTGAGTTTACATATTAACGATTTGTTAAGAGTCTCCCTCGAAAATTTAGAATTCAACGTGTCGTTCTGACTGACTATTGTATTTGTAAGTCCAAGGCATTGAATCGGTTTCCATTGAAAGGAAGGATGTAGGGAGACGGAGCAATGTCTTTACATAAAACTTTGCAGATTTTCTGAGACTTCGTAGTGCTCAAGTTCAAGGTGAGTAAATAAAACTGATCTTCACTCGTTCTTTTTACCGATTCTTCGGTTCGAAATCGTCGACTCGACACTGGTTTATTACAACCTTTTTGCTCCCTTTAATAAATCCCTCAGAGCTGAGTTCTAGCAATGAGAATTTCATCGAGCGAAGACGTGACCATTGTCATGTAAATCTGATTTGGAAAGAAATGCAAACTCTGCTAGAACGAATGAATATTTCAAATTACAACGCGAGTCGACGTTCATTGTGGGAAATATTGTCCAATTTGTTACATATCTGCTTCTTTATAGAGTTGTTTGTGGAAACGGATTGGTGTTTGCGCGATAAATAATGATAATTCCGTTCACCGACGCTTTCCATTCTAACGTTATACGTTATTCATGGTCGACCTTGACGCTGCTGGGGCAATAACTCATGGAAAACTTCTTATTGGATTCGTAACATGTAAAACTTGGGTCTCAGTTGTGAATAAAAATTTCAGTAGCGTGTTTCTTAACCATAAACTTGTTGTGAGTACGTCTTATGCTTCAACTATAGCAAGAGACAATGTTTAAAAGTTTATTTTCTACTTAATGATTTATTTTTGTACTTGTACCGCTCCAGGGGCAAATTTTCTCCGGTAAACACATCTCAAACGAAAAATGGTTTGATCGTCTTTCATCCGAAATCATATTTCGTCACTCATTTACTTATAATATACGAATTCAGATACAGTGTTAATAGCATACATAGCTTGGGTAAAATACTAATGGTTACCTCCAAGTGCTTTCTTGCAGAGTTATAATATCAGGCAGGCAGCGTCATGTAAGCGCAAACAGCCTCGGTGTAGCGCATGTAGCGGCTTCACGCTAGTGATGTTGTCGTGTGTGCTGTGCCGTGCCATATGCTGAGTGCAGTGATGTGACCTCGCATGTCGATGATATTTAATTGATACTTTTATAATAGCAGTTTTTATGATGTATTAATCTAGATGAGATACTATTAAATACTTACACACATGAACAAGAAAGAGCAAAAGGATCTTGTAGCTTTTGTAGCTATCTTTTCCAGCAAACCCATGCACACGCAGAGAAGTGGAAAGACAGTAAAATCACAGCAATTTGGTAGCTTCAAATAAAGCTGCTGTTACTGATGGAGGTACCTCAATGTTTTCTGTATGTGTATTATAATCTTTTCAATAATGATATGGATTTTTCAGTGCTAATAGTGATTTTTACAAAATGTCAATCAAAAATGTTACATGGCGTAATAAGAGTTCTTTAAATTCGAGGAAATACAACCACAGGTGTATTTCCTTAATTTGTATTTCTTTTATATTCAAGAATATCTTTACGACAATGATAAAAAGTAAAGTTACGTCCGTCTGTTAACAAAAAGACCTGGACGTAACATAGGCTTTTGTGGCGAGCAAAAGCCCTTATCATATAGATAGTCTAGTCTCTGATTATTCTACGTCTAGCACCTCGTTTATCAGTCTGGCTTTGAATAGCAAGTAATTAGCTGACGTGAATGAGCACTGACGGAGATAACAAAGCGTTTTGTTGACCTGAAAAGCTTGCGCTGGAATATTCTCAAAGCTTTATACGTTATCAAAGCTCAAATTGGCCTATTAAGGAGCTTTTATCAAGTTGTCCAAGGTCATATATCAAGAGAAAGGGGTTTTGTTCGTGGCTTCGCTTCATTTTGTTGTTAATTCAAACGATCTTTTATTTTAACTATTTAAAATTAATCAGTAAGTCTATATCATAACACACGTGAAGGACAAAACCATTAGCAATCATTTTTCATTTCTTTACACGAAGCCTAAAATATGTCAATAAAGATTACTGATACTAACTACTGAACTATACTATCTAAATTAAACGATGAAATATAATCTCTAGCTGAAGTTGGAACACTTTTGTCGATAAATCGCAATCCGTAAGGGTTCCTGCCGTAGTGTAATAAAATGGCGAGTGTAGGCCGGCGGGCGCGAGGGGTGTTTTTAAGTCGTCTTGCCTCCATCCAAACACAAGCCAAAAATCTTTATAAATTCAAACGAGACCGCCTTATTGGCTCGCGAAGCGTGCGAACGGGAAGGAGGTAGGTGCATTCGAGTAACGCGGCCGCAGTAGATACAGCACGTTCTTACCGCCTCAGACGGTGCGGTTAAGGGTACCAACTTCCAACGAATTCAAGTAGAGTTGGAAAAACAAATAACTAAGTATCTCATTTGAATGTGTATCTTGCGAGTCTTTTAAAAGGAAATAGGTGTTACTACGAAGATATTTCACCGCTTGAAATCTGTTTCAAGCGTTTGAAATACCGATAGGGCTTACTCTGAACGGATTTAATGCAATTTACCATTCGCAAGGTTTCTGTTATGTAACGCTTTCGCAAATACCTACACTTTAAATAATAAACTCGTTTAATGGAATCATTTTTCTGGGAGATTCCAAATAAATTCTCATAAATATTCTTTACCGAAAAGAATGGAATAAGGGAGATTTGAATAAGATTACTTTTCCATAAGTATTAGAAGTGCTTAAAAGTAGGTACATGGTTTCGGCCACCTACTTTCTTCTTACAAGCATTTCATAATTTCGTCTTCATTTAAAAAGGTCTAGTTTAATTCAATATGAAATATTTATGTTTAGGTATCATACCATGTTTTTGTTCTATCTTAGTCCTGCACTACTCGTAAACTATAACCAATATTCGTGTTTTGTTTTTTTTATTCCCGAGAAAATGACAGATGAATCCTAATGAAAAAAGTGATTTTCATTGTGATAATTTAAAAACAGCTGTTATAGAAAAAATAAACTTTGTTTAAAAAATTTCTATCCTGGCAAAAATTTAAAAATACTGATGATAAATTATGTGGTCCTATAAGTACTATATTCCTTCAATATGACAGAGTGAAACAAAAAAAATCATCATCTTACCTGCCGCCGACTAATAAATAATTTCCATCCCTTAATAATAATCTGAAGTAGTCTGTATGTGTTTCATTTCCGAGGAACTTGTGCGTGTCATCGACTCCTGAAACAAAAAAATAAATTATTGATTATCACCTCAATATTTATAAGTACCTAGTAAAGTTACACATACAATAAAATAATAACCAAATATTTAATATTGTAATCAAAGTTTATACTGGATTTCGTAAAACTCTAAATTCTGAAATTTAAAATATGTTCCTAAAAATTCAACCTCTTCAAATTTCAGTAGTCGTTGCATTAAACTGTAAACTTATTTGACGATCCCACTCGCGTTCACCTGACACCAATTATGAAAGCCGTGTAAAAGTTTAATTTAATTTTATCTCATTAGTATACTGTTACGATGTATAGATACTGAAAAAAATCGCATTTTATTTTAACCGTCTTCAAATAAGGAGGTTATTAATTCAACACGTATGTTATTAATATTCTCGGAACTGCACAACTTTTACATATTACAAGTTTCACACAAATTAATATTTTTAATAACGGAACAAGTGCCCGCGAACTGGAATAAAATAAGTCCATCTTCCAATACGATTTCACGTGTTTTTATTTTCTCCCATAAAGGTCATTTAAATTGTTGAAATTGGCCTACTTTTATAGTACCTAATTCATTGTTTTTAAATTCAAACAATAGACATTTTAACAATCTATTCAAAAGTTTTAACAGCAAGTGCAACCCGTCAGCAACAGGTACCTTACCTTATAAATATTTCGTTTCAATATCATATATATAAATAGGCTAAGACGAATCAGTTCAGAACAATTTTCTCTTTCGCTTGTCAACCGATTTTCCTAATTTTTGTTTTGTTTGGTAGGTATTGACGTGTTTTAGTGACGACGGCCAGTAAAATTAAGT
>DWIY01000690.1:0-12048 GCA_018248615.1 Erynnis brizo brizo
TACACCATCCTCGACATTGTTTTCCTTTTATCGACGCCACTAAGCACACGAACACGGAATCAATATGTTATCTATCGATTTATTCGGTACATTTGTGAATATTTATTTGAACTCCCAAACTCTAATAAAGCGAAAACAAAAGGAAATGAGACTGTGAAGAAGAAGGAAAATGATAAAGTATCCAAACATTTAAGACACTTACAAAACGGGAACTTGCACAATAAGCTTTAGATAAATGTGTCCATTAAAATGAGAGTAGGCAGGAAGTGCGCAAAAAGTTTGCTTTAATGTTCAAATATAAATAGATGTACTTAATTTGAATACAATTTAAACAGTCTTTTGTCTTTGTTTAAGAGAGGCCAAATAAAACAATGGGACTGAATTAGTGTTGTCTTAGAAAATAATAGAATAATTTTATTAATGTAGTGTAACAGTAGATGGCCTTAAGTCCAGCTGATATTTAATGAACATTGGATGATGGGTGACAATAATGTTGGAAGTCATACTGCCAGACTGGAATAATGTTACTACTCTCAGAGATCCATGTGGATTTGCTACTTGTGTAGCGTACAAGCTTTTATAACGCCCTTTAAATATTTATAAATTTTACGGACAAGTCATACTTAAAGTTAAAACAAAACGTGATGAAGATATTAAAAGTGGTTCCTAAAACCTAATGTTTTAGGAAAAATTGCACTTTCCATAACAAGTAAGACTGTCTATTTTGTCAAAAGTCTCCGGGGTTTAAAAATTGCGGGTTTTAATTGCAAAATTGCATTAATTCAATTTCGTTGTTCTGACATTCAGTATCATTAGAACAGAACTATTAATTAAGAGTACTGCATAAAAATTAACTTTTGTCATGCTTTCGTAATAATTCTTAACGCAAACGTGTCTAAATGATGTCTCGTAACTAACTGATAAAGTTATATTTCTATTTACATTTCTTATATATACCGTAGCTAGGGTATGAATAAGCGAACAAAAAAAGGCTTTTATTAAATTTTGTGGCGTTCAAGGCATCAAAATCACTTGTGCATACAAATTGGAAATGTGGTCATAGTGTACGACCTTGCGTGACTCCGTATAGACTTGGCTATTTATCTTGCTTACATCAGACGCTTTAATCTCAACCTTATATCAAAATATTATTTAACCTACAAACGTATTACATATGTATGTATATTTGTGCATTTCTCATTTTTTATGGCCATAAACTTCAACAAATCTGCCATCGAATGTACATGAATAACGCTAGAAATTTGTTAATTTATAGGAAAAAGTCGTCCATGTTGGATGGGTTATTAAATTGTATAAATCAGTATAATGGTATAAATGGCAGCAACAAAACAATTTTTAATGTACTCACTGATAAATTTTATAATTGTTCCCGAACAACGCTCAAATTTGTAGCCAAAGAAATTCCCGAACAACGCTCTAATTTGTAGTCAAAGAAATGTAGGTAATAAGTTACGTTGTAATTATTAGTTACTGTTAATAACTGAAGACTTAATACGTATTTAGGTTTATTAAGACATTGGACAAACGTAGAATTTTCTCATATCTTCAAATTACAATACCTTAAGAATTAATTAAACCAAATTAGACAAAGGCCGTCGGATGAAAGTTTTAAGAGCTTTTTGTTGTAAACTTTCTTTAGCCACGATAATATTATGGAGCTGGGCTTTAGCAGTCAAGAAGGATTTGCTAAGTTTGACTTCATGCAGACCCAAGGCGAAGGAACGAAATGGAAATGAATAAAATTATACGTTTTTATAATGTTTTGCTGTGACTAAGTCAAGAAGGATTTGGCTAAGTTTCGCTTCATACAAACCTAAGGCGGAGGCACGAAATGAAAATGAAAGTTTTATTACGTTCTTTATATGACTACTATGTACTGCTTCGAATTTCTTTGAATCTGTGAATATCTGTAAACTTTACATCAAACATTTCTTTGTCTAAAGGCATTTTAGTAAGTGACCCATAGACTGTTATACCTATTTTTTACCAGTCTGCTAAAAACAGAAGTGTTATTATAAGTTTCACGTATCTGTTTATCTGACTGTCTGTTTGTTTGTCTGTACGGATACTCGTGTCCAAATTGGACCGAATTTGATGCAGATTTTTTTGTTTGAAAGGTGGTTTGAGCTTTGTGGTATATAAAGCTTTCTTTGTCTTATATAGAGGTTACTAGTAACTCCGTAACGTATTTTATTGTATCAAAAACTGCATTATTTCAATGTTACTAGTAACATCTCTTCAAAACTCCGTATTACATGTTGGACTTGTACCAAAAAGATAATAATTAGGTTGTATCTGAGCTTGGAAGTATTTAGCTTCATTACCCATATTCGTATCCGCCAAGAATGAAAGTTAACTGTGTAAAAGCGGTTTTATATCCCGTTAAAAGCCTGTTGACTATTTAAAGAGTGCTTTAATTTGTATGTCATTGATTTTGAAGATTTTTTTTTCTAAAAAGTGTGATCTAAAAATTTCGTTCATTTCAATTTCGGAATGTAAAGAATTCTCCAGGGTAGGTACTATTTGGAATCACTGAGCCATTTGCCCTTTGTAAATCATTGACTTTGAAGGGCTTTATAAGGTATATGCTTCAAATTTAAAAGTCTAAAAAGAGCAAATATCATATCATATCATAAATAAGAAAAGAACTAATAAGAATATGAATAAAACAGTAGCGTTTCATAGAAATCAAATAAAAACAACATGATGTAGATTGCAGATGGTCTTACGGAAGCCGACAAAAGCTTACAACCGATTGAACCGTGAACTTTCGATAAAAACCTAACCTAAGCAATAGAACCAATAACAAAAGTCCTGGGGGGTTACTACGAGCTCTTAAAACCATCATAAAACAATGATGTTTTGTTTTAATATTTAAACTACTATTTTATTATTATTTATATTATTATTATTTATAACTATAATTACTTTTTAGTAGATATAAAGACTTTATAGAGATCATAATACGATTTAAGTTAGTGTTGTTTTAACATTAAAACAAAACATCATTGTTTTATGATGGTTTTAAGAGCTCGTAGTAACCCCCCAAATTTTCTAGGACCGGTAAAGGAGGAAAGTAATTAGAAAGTGCAAAAGTGACTAAACCACTGAATATGCCAGTGATGAATGTGAAATTGTGAAATGATGTAACGCAGCGGGAATGGCCCGCGTTGTCGCGTTGTGACGTCATTATCTGCGTCACTGAACCCGGCTGCACAAGGGTAATGGCCGCGCTTTGAACTGGGAACTATTTGTTACATGTAAAGTTGTTTATTGTTGGAGTAGCAAACAGGAATACTGCTTGATGATCATTTTGATCACTTCAGTCGCTGGTCATTGGATTCAAAGAGACTAGGACCAAAGGGAGCGGAGTGGCACTGACTAGGGTCCATGCCCAGGAGTGGACTACGAAGGGCTGAAAAGAAGGATAGAAGAACAATGCAGCCAAACCATATCCAAAAATGTTCGAATCATTTTCACGAATTATGAAATTAAACCTCGTAAAGGGTAAAGAAAATTGTCATGTGAAAATTAAAAAGAATATCTTAAACGTTGAAGACATCCGCACCAAAGCTCTCAGAATATTAAGATCCTTGGAAATTACCAACACTGTTCGTGGTTGTAAAATCTCAGGTAGGATCGAGTAGCTGACGCCAAACTTAGTTAGCTGAACTCGGCGACGCGACGTCTCTCAAGTGGATTTCCACTGACCTACTGAGCGCGCTCTAAGTCGCCTCGTGGAGCGAACGGGGAATCTTTAAAATATAAATTTAAGGAGGTTAAATTACGGCGGGATTTAAAAAGGAAATATTTCTACATCCAGAAGATATCAATGACCAAATAGTCATAATAATGTGTGGAAGAGTTTACCCGGGCAGGTACCGGGCAAGACGAAATCTCAATGCTTAAATCAATAGTGTAAGTACAGAAGTAAATTTTATAATAATTATTTACATAGGTTATACAGTCATTATAGTATTAGTCTTTAAAGTAGTATGTCTTGTGAGTAATAAACATGAAGCTGAAAACAGCAAGGTAGCCAGCTCATAATTAGTAATTTTACAGCGGTCTTATCTCCTAAAAACCAAAAGGCTTGTAAAACTTTATAAATTTGCAGATTTAATGATATTACATCAGAGGTTGAAGTTGCTTACCTAAAATTCGAAACTGCAATAACAAATCCCTTCTTGAAACCTAAAACTCACTTGCAGTAATAAGGACAACAGTAGATACCTCCCCAACTTCAATGGTTGTATAACTCGAGATAATATTTTCAGTACTAAAAGAGGAACGAAGGAACGAATTCTCTAAAATTCTATCTCTAAAGTAAAACGAGATCTGGAAAACGCTATGGAAATTTTATTTATAAAGAACGGACGCCGAAGGAGATTATTGGAAAGGTGCTGTTAACAAGGAAAATTTAAGTTATACAAACTCACACGAGACACAAAAGTAGAATATAGAAACAAGAGAACAGAAACAGGACAAAGCGAAAATAGAAATAAGGAAACAAAAATAGATATAGGTGGTAAAGCCATCTCGGGACAATTACCGCTAGCCACTTAAACTGGCGTAAAGCAGAATATTCTTCATGTCTTGTGTTTCAGTTGTGGAAGTATGGCTATTGTAGATACTTTACTAAAGGTGAACATCTTAGTCCTCATGAGTAGAAATGCACCCATACACGACCTTAGGTATCTGTTGTTGAGGTCAAGAAACACCATAATGTCTCTACCTAATTTGCACACACACACACACACACACACGCACACACACACGCACGCACGCACGCACGCACGCACCCACGCACGTACGTACTTACGCACGGCCGCACGCACGCACACACGCACGCATACACACACACACACACACAAATTTTATAATATTGCCGATTCTTATTAGAAGTTAACAAAATTAATATTTCCATCAAATTTTCCTGGAATTCGCAGGTGATAAGATATTTGGCATTTTAGGACGCGTTCGTAGCGCGAGACGGTTTATCGTTGTCGTTAATATAAACTTCAGCCTATGACCTCTTTCGGATTTATTGCTATATCGTAACCGGACCATTAACCTGGATAGAATAGAAAATAAATATATCCTTAATAAAAATAAGTGAGCGAACGAGAACCAATGTCTTATCAAAGTGCAATAAAGGAAACGTCTTAAAGTAAAAATAAAGTATAGATGTTGATAAAAAATTCTCGATGCAGAATATTTTGTCTTTGATAACGTTGAAGAACTGCCATCTTACCTAGTCTTTCTACTAAGGATTCTCCTGTTAACCTTGTAATTTTGTTTTTTTTACCCTTCAAATGATAAGAGGTATAGGCAATAATACTTGATGTGTTATCGAAGTATGTCAACAGTGGTCATATGTTCGCTCAGTATTCGCAATTACCTACATTCTTTAGCTAAGGTGAAACATCAGCAGAGCTACGATATAGATACCACGTCACAAAGTTGTACGAGAATCAGCCTTTTGAAGTGAACTAATGGAATTAGGTCGTCACTCAGACGGGCCTTTTAGAATCTTATATTCTGTAAACTTTTAATTAATCTTGATATATTAAGAACTTCACAAAAATCAAGTAAGTAGTAGTTTTTGCATCTTATACAATCATTTAAAGTGTACCGAATGCACATTACAATATTTTGGCCACGATATATCTATCATTAAGTTCAGATGCCCAAAATACCTAATAATTAATGATTTTTACAAATTCATTCACTAATGTGAATAATTTGATTATTTACACCAAATCCCAATTGAAATCATTCGAAATCCAATTAAGTAAATCACAAATATTTCCCTCGTGACGTAGGCACTGGTATCATACGGTGTAATAACACTCCTATTAGCGTTCAATTTGCGTTTGCCCTGGTATTTTGTAATTGCTTGTAATAACAGCAATACCGTATACTGTTTTTCTCCAGAAGTGCTTTTGACCTCTATCTGATTTAGAGTAAATATATTATGTATACTTTTATTGCAGAATGCGCCTTAAGCCACAATTTCCGTGCGTTAAGTTGTCATTTTTATTACCAACGTATTGGCGGGTATATGTCACTCGTACTATAAAACAATACGATACTTGTGTTTAAAGATTTCAGTATATCAAAAAGTACACTATAGAACAAGAAACACTATAGAAGAAGAATTTAGGTAATAAGAAGAAATAAAATAAAAATATGAATAAAAAAACAAGTTGGCTGGAGATTATCCTTAAAACGTCATTTTGCATTGACATTTCTGTGTTTATTTAGTTATCCATTTCCGTTCATAGATTCAGACATACAATGTATCCCGTATACGAAGTCATATAAAACAGCCAAACAATTTTAACCCCGCACGCCACTGGCGCAGTGGATTTACCAATAAATTTCAATTGATCGATATAATATACTCCTGCGTGAGTTTATCTATAAAGACGTAGATACTTGCCTATAAATACAATTTTTGGATGGCGACCGGCTCGGTGATATTCAAGTGGAACGCAAGATCGCATTCAATCAGTCTGTCTCGATACGTTGTACAGGACGCATGTGTACAACCTCCATTAGAAGTGAATAAATAGATCGTGATTACGCTCACATAAACATAAACTTCAGTGACTCCTCAGATACTTGCATAATCGGATATTTTTACTTCATTTATACAAGGTTTGTGTTAAAAATAATTCTTATTTTGCTTCATAGTATTGAGATTGATATCGACAATTCTTTACCGCATAGTTTGCATTGATGGACGTAAATCATTAAAATTCCATCATGAGATGTGGCGGTTAGTCTGAAATTAAAATTTATGATGTAACGATGCGATGACAAAAATGTTTAATTATGTTTGTTTGCCTTGTCGCGTGTATCGTGTTAATTAGTATTATTTTATCACCAAAATTAATTGAGGAAAGGTTGTCAAGCATTATTAAATGGCGCGAAAGAAGATTGCGATTACCTTTTTAAAAGTGGAAGGGTAAATGGGTAAAGCATTCGTGATCGACCACAACCGGTTCCCTCGCTAACCTGTTTGCCCATAAGTTTCACCTCAGCATCTTAATATTATATCCCGCTAATGCTAATATACGTAAATTCGATATTTTATAAGGATGGACAAATGGTCAATTCAAAGACTAAAACTCATCAAGTTGAAAATAAGTAGCTTGAACTGTAGGTAAAGAAAAGCAAAGTTTGAATTGAAAGATCGAGCAGATCTTGAAATACACTTTGACCCCATCATGAAATGCACGGTCATATAAAAGGGGAGTTCAATATATCGCAAGCGGAAGTCTTGTGTTAGTAGATAAGTTTTAAACTTGTGTGAAGAAGTAGGTAGGTATAACAAACTATTGCAGTAGATTACAGTTTTGCCTAATTATTTTCATTCAACAAAATGCTGAATTAATTTATTGCCATTATTTGGCTGTAAAACCCCACAAACAAATTTTCTGATAAAAGTCCTTCGCCAGCGAAGTAGGAATAAACTATATTTGTAAACTGTTATATTTCTACACATTTACTCACACATAGTATTTCGTTGATTGTTACGAGTGAAAGTGAAAGTGGAATGTAAGAAATTGAATTTTTTTACCGGTATTGGAAACGAAAAAGGACCCATTTATGAAAACACTTAATTGTATCCATAAACACCATGTTATTTTTGCAACCTGCACATAAATTTCCAGCAACTGGGCTATCACCTACTTTATCACTTTGTTACTCTTTCACGCAAAAACGGCTGAATTGGCACGTAGTTTATAACCTGGATTAACATTTAAGATAATTTTCATAACTCTCTGAACCAAGTTCTAAAACCTATGGAGATGAAAGGAGATGAATCTAGTCCTCTATAAATAATTCAATTAAAATAATATAATTTAATTATTTTTTACAGATGAAATTAACAATGAGGATCCTGGCATTTTTTGTTATGCTATGTTTGATTGAAGCTAATGGACGGAATATTGAAAACGAATACGACGAATCTGAACCGAGTGGAGAACAGGACGTAGGGAACCGAATGAGGGAGCACCATGCGACCCAGACTCGGCACAGACGCAGGCCTCGACAGATGTTCGCTTACGACTATGCACCGCCACACTTCTACGCAGAGAGAAGGGATTATCGGCAACAAGACGAAAATCTCGCTCAAATTGTGAAATATCTAGATGAAATCGTCAGTTACATGAGAAGACCACCGCCGCCACCTCAGCCCATATACATTCCTTACCCCGTATACCAAGACAGGCCATGCAGATGTCCGGGAACCACGTACAAACTGTGCAAAACGCCTAGTAATACTCCATCAAAGAACAAAACCGAACCTAGTGTACCGGATGTGGACGACAGAGGTTTGTTTGAGATAATGCGTGAAGATCCTAATAAGAATTGGGGTCCAATTCCAGAGGAAGTAGATGAAGTGTACGATGATGGCAATGATGGAGCTAGGCCTATTAACTTAGAGCCTGTTGAAACAATACGACCTTTGCGTAGACCGGCCCCGCCAGTGGAGCATGGCAGCAGTCAAGCTGGAGTAAGTTATGTTTGTCATACTAATAATTCAAATTATAGATAGTACTAGCTGACCCCGCAAACGTTGTTTTGCCATATAAGTTATCGAGCGCTAAAATGATTATTAAAAAATTAGGGGCTGATGATAGAAGGGTGAAAATTTAGGGTTGTATGTATTTTTAATGCCACAATAAATAAAAAAATTAAAAAATTTGTCCAAAAAATAAAAAATAAATGTTAGTGGTGGGCAACCCGTATCTCTTAGGGGTATGAAAAATAGATGGTAGCCGATTCTAAGTCCCACTGAATGTGCATATAAAGTTTCATAAAAATCGGTCGAGCCGTTTCGGAGGAGTAGGTATTGTAACTAAAACTGTAACATGAGAATTTTATATACAGGATTTAGTCGTTTTCGAAGACCGATATCATGTAAATTGGCGTTGTCAGTAAACAAATAATGACCCACTATAGGGTCGAGTCTCCTCTCACAATGAGAAGGCGTTAGTCCACCACGCTGGCCTGATGCGGTATGGTGGTATCTATATAATTATTATAATTGGTGTTACTTATAAATAGAATTGGTCTAATTGCGAAAAAATCCTAAGACATATCTTAATAGGCTTGAATTGGATGTTTCGCTACTTCTGGAGTCTATGAATGCCATTTTCCCTGGTTCTCCATAAGAAACACAGGAACTTGATTGTTTCAGGAAAAATAATGAGGGAGATGAAAAATTCTTCCCCGGGCAAGCAACTGTGATGCTTCCATCTATAACATAAGGTAACGATATAGGCTCTGACATTTTTTACTCTTTTTATAGGGAAATAAAGCGGCATCGGTGAGTCGGCCTGGGGTGTGCGAGACGGCGATACTGAACTGTTGTATCCTATCAGATAAAGCCGCGACAAGGAACTGCTTTGCAAGATACAATTGTAGTAAAACGTACGCAACGAACCGCGCCTGCGATAAACATATAATAGATCAGGTCATAGAACACTTCAGCCAAGCCTACGGACCGACCGAAAATTTGTGAAAATCTACAAATTGTAGGTAATATTGTAAAAAAATCTACTTAAAGTTTACTAACAAAAACGTATTAAAAATACTAAAGAAAACTCTTGCTATTGTGAATGTAAATGACATTACTTTCGCATATGACTAAAGAATGAGTATGACAGGAATTTGAAATGAAGTGCGTATCTTAGAATTAATATCTAAATATTGGTTCAAAGTTTCTTATGATAGATGACGAGGAACACTAGGAACGGTTGCTGGTCTTGAAGTGGAAGCATTAAGTCAGCACTGCCAGTCAATAGATAGGTATAGAAACTACATACAATTGTACAGTTACAGTATGAAGGCCATAAATATTTATTACATAATTATGTATTTTGTTTTTTAAGTACATAAACTCTGTTGATTTTACTTTTTGCTCTTTGAAATTATTGCTTTACTGAATTGAATTATTAACTCTGATTGAATTATTCATAATTAACGAGCATGTTTTTTTCATCATTAAACAAATTCTCTACATCTCAGTACTCATGAGCAGCAAAGCACCCGCATACAACCTCAGATAGGATTTCTTCTCTATTTTAAGTTAGATATGGGTGTTCATAGGCCACATTGACCATTTAACGTCATGTAGCCTACATGCCTGTTTACTACTCGATTATTTTAAAAATATTGCAGAACAAATAAACAAAGAGCAAATTGTATAATTGTTAATGGAGATTATTTATAATGTATCGCTAGCTGTGAATGTGTAGTCTAGTTTTTATATTTTTGATTACTTACTAATATCGATTCGTATAACACCAAAGTATCCTTATTCATTTGAATTTATGAATATGTCAATAATTTGGACAAGTATCCTAAGATGCTATCATACGAGTAGATAAACATTTGTATATATTATTTTGTATACATACTTAAGTAATATACATGCAAATGTGCTAAAACGATACTAGAGGACAAGAAATACTTAGCAAAAACAAAACGGAATTTTGTCAAAGGTCGTCTACTTTGCAAGATTAAAAGAATTAATGTATCCTTGTAGAGGTTCGGCACTTAACCGAAAACGTTGAATTTTTAATTTTAGATAGCAAATGAACGTACAACCAACCTCAAACGGGACTAAAGTACAGTTTGAGGCTATTTCTTTCTGCGTCACGCGTCACGCGTCCAAAACAAAAACATATTTTAAACTTCCTTGCTTCAAAACAGGTTAAAAGTACCGCCACATTAACCTGTGCCGGACTTCAGTCTTTCTACTTTTAATACGTTCAAGAGTGTTTTTATTTTGAAGTAAGAAAGTAGCGTAGTGCCTTATGATTCATTAAGAGCCCGTTCATTTCAATGTTTGAGGTGAACGACCGGTCATAACGGTCTCGGTCTCGGAGATGGTAAGTGACATAAAACAGGCTCAGTAATAGTAAAAAGTTCCCTATAAAAGAAAACTCTTACTAAACAACTAATGTAAAATAACATAAATATTAAGTACGTATTATTACGTTGTTACTATTCACTGTTATTTAAAGTTGTATTGATGTTCGTTCTTAAAATAGGTTCTCAGCCTTGTTTTGCCCACGGCCTTTAAATTTTTTCTAGAGCCCATTTTTTTTAAACGAACAAGATAATGCTGGCATTTCTTACATAAAAAAATTGTTACAATTTTGGGGGCTTGAGTGGAACCTTTGTTTCAACATTCTTTGTCTTAAGCACCTAATAGAGGCCGATATTTCCCACATTGAGAACCTATGATGTGTAATCTGCTAAATGTGCTACAAAACATGACTTGAATACCAACCAAACTTATCTTAAAAAATAGTAGTTATGACCTTAGCATTGCAACAGCATTTAATTATATGTGTAGAGATTAGAACTTGTCAAGTAATGTTATAAAATAATGTTATTAATATTTCATGTTATATTTATTAGTTCCTAGTCTTTAATCATATTTATAAAGTGAAACAGTATTAATAATAAAGAGCCTATAATACATTTATTTTGCTTTTCATTTTTTTCCTTTAAGTCATAATATATTATATACGGACTACAGAGAGTATTAAAGCCGACCGAATTTTTTGAGTAAAGGCAAACCTCACATGTAGTTTTTGTAGTTGTAGTTCCCAAGAGGAAGGTACTCGTCAAGGGATGGCGCCTCGAGTCCTGAATCACGCCATCGAAGTTTTATACATCGTTGGCATATACGTAATTATTAAAGATGCGCCGAATATTCGGTTGGTATTCGGCATCATTTATACTATTCGTATTCGGCCGAATTATTCGGTTTTTTGGTGCCGAATATTGGTTCGAGTATTTCAATTTTCTTGACTACACGACCCGGTATAGAACTAAAAGACAACACTTTTTTATGTAACGTTTACGTTATATTATATACAGGTTGAATTTTTGCCTAGCCAGGAAACGATCCCGTTTCGTAAATAATACAGGATGTGACTTTCTTTTTAAAAATCAACGGGTTCGATTCCAGGCTAGGCATATTGATTTTTCAAA
>DWIY01000691.1:0-12046 GCA_018248615.1 Erynnis brizo brizo
GTTTATCTATTTTCTATGGCAGCTCTTGAAATTTATTGTTCAACATTAAACTTTCGATACATTACAATATTTATAATAATGTATTTTAGTAACATTCATTTGTTAATTATAATTTTATCAACAATTTAAATATTTATTTTATAATAGTTAACACTTTTAGGCTAACTAATTAAAAAAAACACTTCATAAATTTGAATTTTTTAATAGTTTTAGAGTACTCGACATTTGTAGCTTCAATAATAAATCTAAATAAACTACAATAGGTTACATAAACTGTATCATTAATAAGTTTGACTATTGACTATCATAATGCAATTTTATGGTTTCCTTTGGAAAATCTTATCCGCAAAGAAGTTGTTTAGACATTCCTACTTAGGTAGTATTCAAAATGTATTCAAATTATGCTACATACGAGAACGTTATGCAGGATTATTTATATGTTTGTATGAGTAAACCTACTCATTTTTAATGAGGCCTTTGCACATTAATTCTAGTACTTGGTATTTAGGTTACTTACGTCAAATAAAACATTACGGCAAGGCCATACTAATGAATTACCTAAAAATTCCTTCATAAAATGTACGCTACTTCATATAATTATGTATAACTTGCATTTCTCGTCTGTATCAATACATTAATCAGTTAAAAAAAGAACTGTACGACCTTAGAAGTGGAATAACTAGAGTTCTTAAAATACTTATAAGTATTAACTGATTTTATAATTCGACCAGTAACGTTAAGTTTGCTGTGTGTCATTAGGTATTTTCCAGGATTCGTTCCTTATTAGTAACACTATCGATTTGTGTAAAATGTGATACAGATACAGAATGTGATCTTTTTGTTAAAAGTCAATGGATTCGATTCCTGACTAGGCATATCTAATTTACAAAAATCCAATGATGCAGTTTTAGTTTTCATCAAAATCGGCTCCCAGGCTCCTTTCCATATTTTTCGCTATTCCTCATAGTTTCGGATTTCCTCATTCACGCACTCTTGAAAAATTCACCTGTATACCCAGCAATCTAATAGAAGATGGACTTTAATTTCCTGCCGTCGGCTATCCAATTAAAGAATCCGATTGGAGGGTACCTGCCACTCTCACCACGCAGCAAATTTGCCCTCTAATTGGATCATGCGTGAGGGATCGTTTGACATCACATCACAGGCAAAAATCAGGAAACATTTAGCGACTGTTATAAATGAAGCAGGTTTTACAAATGGGTTGAAAATGGTTTTGAAGGGTATTATTTTTTTGTTCATAAAAATTAAAAAATGATGTGTCGTTTTGAAAAGGGCCTTAATGTGACTTCAATATTGTACTTATTATAATAATGAATGCCTATAAATCCTGTCTACAAGATTTTTAGACATGAACACTTAGATAATTGTTGAAGTAGTTGTTATTATAATATATCTTGTCGTGTTACTTCTTGTATAAATAGATTTTCTTTCAAATCTCTGGTATAAGGATACGGTTTGTCTCTATAAATTATTTTATAACACGCTGTTTAATTTTTCCATGGCGGCATTATAACGATATAATACTGTTATGTTATGCTTCAATAACGGTTATGATGCGGCGTAAACATGTTATTTTAATCATAACACAAGGATCGCCGCACATTTAGTGCCTATAAACTTTATTACGCCGGTCACGTGCTTGTACCAACTACGCAGATACAACTCGATTTCACATAAAAGTTTGGTCACTAACGACCGCCGATACACCAAAAACTGAAAAACTAAATTTAACTGAAAAATCCGGTATGTTTTTTATGTTCTATTAATCAAATGTTCACCAATCATGAAGTTTTGACGTGCCGAGAATGTGGAGAGGATTGCGGTTCAGCTCACATTATATTGCAGATACTTCAACGCTTACTAATCTTATATTATCATTATAATTATAATATCATATATTATATCAATCTGATATTATTAGAAAAATAGGTATTTCTACTACGAACTTAGGCACTCAACAATATTTACCATGTACAGAAATATACGGCTGCATTTCTTTTAAACATATTTTATTTCAACATGCGAGCACATTTCAAGTCGAGTTCTCGTGAGGTTTAAAGGAAGCGATGAGATATGAAGCACGAAGCTGAAAGCGGATCTAATGCGGCTGTGTAAGATATCAACTTTCAAGTAAGACTCGGCTCTTCTCAAATACTAATAGAAAATTTACAGGCAGTATAGGTGTTTAAATAACCGCAGTTCGCATGGGGAGTAAACTACCGCCACGATTACCTACAGACTGTCTGTTTTTTTATCGACTTCAAGAAAGATGGAGGTGATATTTGTAGATAATATTGAAGCTCTTATTTTGTTGACAATATCAGCTGATGAAGATATTAAATGACATACTTGAACCATATTTTTTAATGGTACAAAATACAAAGTTCGACCAGCAAGACGAAGTAAGACGCCGATGCGTTGATGAATTTAAATTTCTGTTTCCGTTCTGGACACACATAGTGTTGCTGTCTTCTGTGGCCATGGCATCCACGAGAAAGACAATCCTTATGTGGGGCTATGTGTGTAAATAGTAGTATTTCTCCACACGATTTATTTCAACATTGCAAATAGCACATGTCTAGTTGAATTATGTCTGAGGAAGCAAGAAGATATGAGGCGTGAAGATTGAGTTTCAGCGCACCGGATATAATGTGGCTCAGTAGGAAATCAACATCCGAGCTACACTTAGCTCCGTCAAATGTCATGTAACTAACTATGGCCAGAAAATCACGACCCAGCAAAATAATTATAATGTATTATTGTTCATGCTGAATGGCTTTTTTACCAACCTTCCTTCCTTCCTTCCTTCCTTTCAGCCCTTAGCAGTCCACTGCTGGACATGGGCCTCCCCTAATTTACCAACCTAAAACAAAAGATTTTTTTTAATTAAAAAACCAGAAATTATTTATTTGGCAAATAACTTAATCTTTATGAGAAGCAAAGTACCTACTTACAACCTCAAATAAGGCTCTCTATTTGAGGCTGGATCAGGATATCCATAGGCTGCAGTGACCACTTATCATTATTTGGCCTGCATGCCCGTTTGCTACTCAATTATTCAAAAAAGTTAGGAAGGCATTTGTCACATAGCGACCATCCGTAGGTACATCTTTGGATTAAAACACTTATTTTTCTATTAGGACTACATTTTATGAACTGGATGGATAAATATTTTCATATCTGTGTAATACCTTGATAACATAAAGTAACCCCGACAAAAAGTCAAAAAGGCCTGAGGCGCGCTTCAATTCGCCTAGACAGGTAAAACTTCGAGCATGCACTGCACTAACTTGCCACACAATGCAACCACGTAGCGAAACTTCTGAAATGCAATCATTCGCTGTCGGATAGTTCTTCGTGCACCGAGAACAACCGTGGCAGAACGAGTTAGTTAACTTTTCCAACTTTCTAAATACGATAGACTCTAATCTTCGTTCTGAAAGTTACCTGTGCCTATCAAAAAAGTTTATTAGGTAGTTGAATCTAGTAAAGTTGATGTCTTTCGCTCTAGTTTAGTTAAATGTATTTAGTGTAAGTTCGATTTTAAGTTTATCGCATTTATTTCTCCCAAGTTTGTTCGAGATCTAAAGTTTAGTTCAAGATTTATTTTTGCTTTAAATATCATTCTATTTAAGTGGTCATTTTTTATTCTTTCGGCATAATAGGGGATTAAAACATTAGATAATAAAGGTAGGTAGTGAAAATTTAAATCTGAAACTGAAAATTTAGATTTAAAAGATTTAGGTACCTACCTACTTATTAGGTAACTAAATAATTTAGTGCACGATAGATTTAATAATCATGAAAAGTGAAAAAATCGTTATTTAAGAATAAAAACAGAGAGAATGCTAAATAACATTTGATCATTTAACGCATTTTAAAGTTGATATTATAAAAAGAGCTGTTATCTAGCGACAATATTAATGTTGAGTCTTCTTCTATTTAGGTATCTTCCATTTAGGTAACATGTATGTATAGCTGGACCACCATCAATAATGTCTGTCGCAATAAATCGAATCGGAATAATAAAGAGTTATTCAATCATTGTCGTATTTGTTTGTTTTTCCGTTCATTGAAAACGAATCACCACAAAGCGAGGCTTCGTGGAAAACCAGATAGCTGTTGAATAAAACCGTTGCAATTTTAAACCGAGGTTTGTTTTTCCAAGAACCACTGTAACTCCACATTTTATTTTGAAATGTTTAAAAAATATTATGTATTCATATGAATTTTTTCATCTAAATAAAGGGAAGGGAGTGCTCAAAACAATTAAGTATGGCAAAATCGGCCGCACACCTACCTACACAGTCAATATTTATTATCTTATTATTTATATACGTAGGTGGTATTGATTTTTTTTTCTCCTTCCAGAAGTGGCTGGCACTCAGCGGATAAATTCCATTAGATTTCATTAGATCAATATCTTAAATATTTTTATAGATTAAAATAAAAAATAACATACATAATAATATTCACACATATTCAAAATATCGCACGAATTCCCTGTATGAAAAGAATATAAGTACAAAATTTTTACAAAAATGCACTAGAGACATCTACATGTAATAACTTGAACTAAAATACCAGTGTTAAAGAAGTAGAACCAAAAAGTTTCGCGGCTGACGGATAGGTGGCAGTATTTACAATATTTTAAGCTAATATTTTTATAATGATAATCTCAAAGATAGGTAGGTACTCTAGATATTTAGATATTATTTTCAAATTTTTACAATAGTGTAAAATTCATATAAAACACTTTATAATATTCATTGCCGACGATGAATAAAAGAAAAATGTTGAGAGCGACATCTCTTTAGCAGTGGTATGCTGCAGGAACTAACTAGATTTACATAATAGTTACCACAAACCCCGTTAGATGGCGCTATAACAGTAGCGATGATTAAAAATGTTTTTAATTTTTACATTAATTATAATTACTTATACTTTTTCAGATTTTTACATTAATTATTATATTTATACTTTTTTAGTATTTTACATTAATAAAAATTAAAACATTTTAAATTTTAAATTTAATCTTCGCTGCTGCTTGTGCTGGTTAAAATAGAATTCGTACTAACCATTCCTACAATGTAATATTGAATTTGATAAAAATATTATTACTAAAACCACAGTCATTTCACTTCAAAGCTTTCTTGATCTTATGATATTAAGCTGTCCCCATATTCATTTTCTTTTATAAAAGTTAAATACACAGTCATGTAAGTAGGACAATTAACCCTTGTGGTCTGATGAGACTAGACTGAGACCTACAATAGAGCTCCCCGGGGCCTGGTTCAATATAATTATTTATTATATTATAAGTAGGTACCTATCTATTTAACGATGAAACAGGAGAGTATAAAACTGTAATAATTATTCGGGCCAATTTAACTAAAACTTCCTAATTCGTCAGTGAGATTGTTTTCGAATATGTGTATGAGTATGTATAATTCAATACATAATGTGTGTAATGTATATTATATGTATATTTATTTCTTAGTCTAAATTGCTCGAAAGATTTTATCTTAAGGTTTTCTTAGTTTTGTGGTAAGATTGACTAAATGTTAAGTTTTTCAGTAACTATTTACAATATTTTTCAATAACGTTAAAAATCATGATCACTTCAGTATTCAAAATCAGTACTTAAGGGGAAAAAATCAACAGGATGTTAATAAAAGCCAGGAATATTTTTTACGGAATTTATTTCATCGTCCATTTCAAACTACACCTTCAAAATTATAATTGATTATAACTACGATAAGCTATAATTTTACCTAACATTCGACCCGAAACGAAGTCGTTTCATGAAAAAATTTTGACACGTTTTAAAAACTTCCAACGGGAATTATCCATTTTACCCTACCATCCATTATGCACTTACTACATTAAATACATAATATTATGAGACATAATAAACATGAGTGAAACAATTTTACGGGGAATTCAAAGACTCAGCTAGAATAAGATGTATCGTCTCATGTATTCATAATTGGCATTTTCGCATCTGTTTCACTCATGTGACAAGTCTTTACTTAGCAATAAATCGTATGTACGTTAAATAATATATTAAACATTAGTTGCACGCTTGCATAAGCTGCTTTGCGGTGGTTAACGTTTTCACATACATCAAAATTCGCTCGTTCCATACATAACTACTGTTATTACCATTAATTCTAACGCTTACAGAACCGCATATAACAAAATAAATCTGTTAAAAACGTAATTTTAAGTCACAAACAACATACATTCAAAATCAGGTACAAATTAAGAGAAATTAAGTCTAAGGTAACTGAAGCATCCAGGAAGGTTACATGAGATCACGTTATATATTTAAATTTAAATTAGTACACAATCTGGATATAAGGTTCAACAAATAATTAATCCATAATCGAACGCTAATTGATATATACACACTACGTTTTTTGGCTTTTACAGTATCAAACTAAATCACAGAAGTAACTATAAAAAATAATAGCTGAATACTATTCCTGTAACGTACTACTTCGTGATATTTCCCAAATAACTTGAGAAATTAAAAATAGTTGAAAAAACCAACTAGTGTGGTGGTTTCATTTTTAGGCTAGTTTATAAACTTTTAAAAGTTATAAAAACCGGAGTTTTGATGGCCTATGATCACACATTATTATGATATCACAAAGTTAGCAGTCACTTGGAATAGGAACTAACCTACGTTATAGATACCAAGGGCCCAAATATCGAATAAACTACTTAATTCTAATATAACAGAAAATATAAATAAGTCAATTGTGAATGTTACATAACATGTGCAATCTTCTTTCTATGATCTTATGATATTCGTATGTGCCACACATCTTAACCGATGTCTTATCTAAGATAAAGTATGAATCATTCACAGTATGGTAAGAAAGCGGTATAAAAAATTTGAGTTTGTTTATCACTACGTTCGTATCAACATTATTAGCTTGCATTATCTATAAAAATACGTTCCCCTATATCGACTTTTATAGATAATACAATAGTCGAACTCCTAAATGGTATCTATTGATAAGTAATGATTAAAAAATCTATTGCTTAATCTACTACTGACAGTGCAAAATTACTGTTTGAAAGTCTATTACAATTAATTATTCTATCATTAGAGTCTTACTATTGTTAAATGTTATTTGTGTTCTATTCAGTACCACAATCGTTAGTTATTCGTGACCACAAGTCAGTTGAGTCATCGAATTCCTTACTTGTTTTGCGATTGTATACTCATTACTCTTCACATAAAGTTCAAAGTTTGATAACCTGAACAGCAAAATAAATACCTGCATTATTATACAAAAGTATTATGATGATATTCCATTTGCAATTTAATTTGCTTCAACCTTGATCGATAGTCATAAAACGTTAAATATTTAAATTCTGTAATGTTTATGACATCTATTGTAAGGTTATACAAACCAACATGTTAATGAGACGATTTCACTTGGATCAGAAGTACTGATTTATTGTACCGAGTTGTTTGAAAGGATTTCGCCATGTTATGATTAGTTTACATTCGCTTCCATTCAAGTGAAACAGCAATGAAAGCATTGATGATAAAATGACTGGAGAATCAGTTTTCTTACTGAAACACTATTATTTTAGGCCATGAAGATAGACACAATCGAAAGTGACTCGTCATTGCCACTAACTTATTTAACTAACGGTTAAAGTTTATCAAAAGTTATCATATCACCGTTTACGTCAGCCGGTTGAAATGAATACGCACAAATACTTTATAGTAACTAATTCGTTTTAAACATCTTTCACGAGTAATATCAAGCATAAGGTATTATTGAAGCTGCCTACACCATTACAAGGCGAGGGATAGAAACAAACAAAGATTAAACACGTACTAATAATAAATAAATAAATACAATTAATTGTTACAGGTTGTTGCGGTGTCGGGACTAGCATATACGTTACAAAGCACTTTCGTGCGTCTATAGTCTATGAGCTTAGTAGCTCATCAGTGGCCATTTATTAACTATGTAAAGAAATTTTTTTCACAATTTTTAACCCCACCTACTCTCAAATCTTACGCAAGAGAGTACCTCTTTCCTCCGTAACACATTAAAAATGAAGCTGTACATACATGTAAAATGAAAGAAAATCATACTTACTATCTCAGAATCTTTACGTAATAAATGAATGGCCTTTAACTGATGCCAAGTATATCCTAACTCTTTGGTATTCACTGGGTTCTAAGCCTATACATAAATACACATACAACTGCTGCTATTTAAGTATCAAAACGGGGTCTCTCGTTCTGAACTTCATAAGCACGTAAATTAATAATTTGTTTTCATTGTGCAACTATTAGAAAATGACAACTCGATATACTATGTATGTGACAGTCTAAAC
Source organism: Erynnis brizo brizo (assembly GCA_018248615.1). Lineage (NCBI taxonomy): Eukaryota > Metazoa > Arthropoda > Insecta > Lepidoptera > Hesperiidae > Erynnis > Erynnis brizo. The sequence goes on from DWIY01000691.1 coordinate 8,395, forward strand.
ATGTTTTAATGCATGTAAATAACAAATGCGTTACATAAATATTCAAACCTCACTCATAGCCTGAGGTGTTACAAGATTAGCTCGGAATCGAGTATTCGGGTATCGATATTGAGATCTATCGATAACCCTTTTCTCGATACACATCCTCATAATGCGCCGTCTCCTTCGATCGTCGTCTCGGTAAATCTCAATCTAGTTATAAACAAAATAATAATACATTTTGTTTTCCCGATGTGATAATGATTCGAACCACCGTTTAGATTAACTGTGTTCAACAGACTTAACTCCTTACGAGTACTAGACGTCAACATCAAACAATAGTTGAAGAGACAGCCAGTACATTGTTTGTTTTATATTCACGGAATCGCAATCTGATTGGAGCACAATGAAAACCAATTATTAATTCTTATCACGGTTTTTTGGAGTTTTAACTCTTTTCTCTTATTCAGAAAACCTATACGACGCGCGCCAGAATATCCTATCCTACGAGCTAACGTTTTTCCGTATCAACAACAGCCTGAACGTACGCTAACGTAACGCGCTACTACGCACTTAGAAAGAGATAGAAAATTAGACTGGCGTGTGTCCGTGGATATAACATACAATTTACATTATTGCCATTGCCACGTATAGATGTTCAATTTATATAAGTCCACGCTCAGTTTGAACGCAACTTCGTACGAATCCAATCTTCCAATACGCACGAACAATCCCGATCTTCGAAATAGATACCCATGGGAGCGCTCGAGTTGGTCGCGCGCAGTGTGATCGCGAAATCGCGTAAATTGAAAACGCAGAGTTAAAACTCCATACGCCGACGTAGATTTTTACAATAGAACAGCGGGTAATGGAGTGGACAATGCCATGTGTTCTGCTCCTCGGACGGGGAGTTTCTGAGCGGTGACGTAGTGCCGCATCAGTGCGGGCACCGTTGGGAACGCAGTGGACGCACCGCCAAGCGTGTAGCCCTCTACGCCCCGGCATATGCGCATGTGCATAAAGCCACGGGTTGATCTGTTAACAAAATGTTCGTATTTAGAATTATTTATGTACGTTTATTATTTATGTTTGTATTTATTTAATTAGGTTAAGTGTATAGAAAAGGCTATCAATATATTTTCCGATACAAATGCTAGTAAAGAAAATAAACGGAACTCACTTTAAGCTAAGGGAGTAATCGTGTTTCGCAGACTCGCTATTCCTGACGAGGAAGGCTCCCTCGTCAGCATCCCTCAGCAACCCCTCCGCCTCCACGCGAGACAACGTTCCGTGGTACCACCTGGAAATAAACCAATAAGAGTTAAAAACCACCAAAAACAATTTAAAATCACTAAGCTTACATTGGTTTTACAAATCTTCTAAAATCTGTAAAATCCCATATTACTCGTATATCCACTTTTAGAGTAGTTACAGTAATTCTCTTTCATCTAAAATTACTGTAATATAGTAAAGTAATCCACAAAACAACTATTCAAAAAAATATATCTAATCTTATTCTAGGATACCGTAACATAGTGAATTTTCAGGTGACATAATTTAGTTACATACCCTTGACGGTCGAGCGGTAGAGAAGCATCAACAAGATCACGAGGCGGGGCAATGGGTCCCAAATTCAGATGCAATCCCTTAGAACTGCCGGAGCCACCGCTGCCACCGTCGAAATTCAAAGTCAACTTCGCTTTATGTTTATTACCTGAAACGTAAAAGAAAAATATTCTATGATACAAGAAAATTGACATCGACTAGGGTACTTAAAACGTCAAATCATATAAGCATCTATCTCCGCAAAGAACATCTAAACCCATTAAAATCACTAGACGCCGTCTCCCATTAAACGTCAAACCAACAAAAGATCCCGTATTCCTAATTTAACTGAACGGTTACAAATTGCTCGTAGCGTGTACAGGAAAAAGTTGCCTCAAAAAGCACTCAAGCAAATTAAATATTGGGGCGTCGGACTACACAAGTTTGTGGCGGGCAATCTGGAGTCATACGTCTTAATCGGCATAATTTGGTGGCGGTCTGTTCGAGTTACCGACACACGAAGATAAGAACTGACGCACCCTTCTAATATCGTTCAAAGAATACAAATCGGGAAAACTATTGAAATTGATAGAATACCAACCTTGATTTAAGTCTTGTACGCTCTGACTAGATGAGGCATTGGAGATAGCTTCTCCAAAGTCGTTATTAAGCTGTAGAGATTGGCCTCTTAGCTTTCTTCGTAATTTAGGCATATCGAATGGCAACGATCGCAGGTCTACTTCTGCTTCAGCACGTCGTCGTCGCAGTTTTGGCATGTCAAAAGGAAGATCTGACAAGTCCACATCTTCATTTTTACGCTCTTCCTCCATATTACTATTCTTGAAGTTAATAAATGCATTACGAGAATCAACACCTTCACGAGAATGGATCGATATGCCGCTATCAGATCCCTGTATCTCTGTGTCACCGGGAGTTGAATGCCTAAACGTAAGATTCAAAAGATTTCTATTTTGCAAAGCACGCCTTTTTGGTTTAGGGGCTATCTCTACTGTTGTTTGAATAGTTGTGTTCCCAGTTTCGGCGTCCTCGGGAGAAACTTTCTGAGAGTTATTGTTCTTGTTGTTATCAGATGTTTCTGATGCCGGTTCTTGAGAAGATTTGTCAGATATGGGGCTCAAAATGTGCAGCTTAGTCGGGTGATGGCCAAACCCCGACAATTGCATGTGATGGGATTTGGTAAAAGGCACATTCCCTGAATCAGAGCTGTGTGAACTTAGAGAGGATGAATGCCGACTTTCTGAACTACTACTACTCCGATCGCCTTCGCTATTACTGCTTCGCAACGACTCCATGCTGCCACCGCTACTGCTCGTGGCCATGCTTTCTGTGCTTGAGTATTTACGTCGCGGACGAGCAATGCTGGGCCTGCCTTTAAACTCCATTATAGGGCCGACCCCCTTAGGCCCCGTATACCGATTCAATTCTGGTGTGTCTGAATCGGATGTGGGTCGACCCTTAATCTCTAAAAAAATACCGTCCTTAGTTTGCCCCCTTTCTTCGTCACCATCTCGGGATTCGCGGCTGGAATCTCTCAAACGTCCAACATCAAGTTCAGTTGACACAGAGGCCTTCACGTCGGCCATGCTCGCATCACTGCTCGTGGGAGTGTCGCGAGCTCGGAGTGATTTTACAGGTAACCGTAAATCTTTAAGACGAGGATGGGCCGGCTGAGTCTGGGGCAAGTTTGGGGCACTTTTTATGCTATTCATTGCTGAACCGTCTTTCTGCTGAAATTTTGTTGGCAACGGTGCAGTGGATGGAGGCGACGGTGTATAACCGCGTAGCGGTAATTGAGACGTCGACGCCGTTCGGTCTTCGTCTTCAATCTGCACCTTCTCCAACTCCTCTGATAAGGCCGTCGTATTACTTTCATTCTCTCTCTTTTGACGTATCGTGGGAATCTTTGAGCGACGTACGCTATCAGTTTTCATAGTCACCTTGCGGCGACCCTTATAGTCTGGTTCACTTCGCTCGACCGCTTCGAAAGCGGACGACGCGGATGAAATAACTTTACGTTCCTCGGCTTGCAGAAGCGCCGGATGGTTGCTGACGCGGTCTAAGTCGTCCAGATCATGGTCGGAAGGTGCTATGTTTCAATCGAACGCCG
>DWIY01000692.1:0-12041 GCA_018248615.1 Erynnis brizo brizo
CCTTCTTCTCTCCTTTATTTGGGTTCCAACAGGAACACTTAGGAGTAAACTCCAGTCGTGCGTCGGAGCTGACACACACAATTTTGTTTGCAATTGAATAGCAAATGAGCGTACCAGCCACCTGATGTTAAGGGGTCACTGCAGTCCAAGGACACCCACCTCCAACCTCAAATAGGGGAGGAATCCTATCTGAGATCGTTCTGGGATATATTGCTACTTATTCCCTTTCGCCCCAACCGAAAGAGAAGACATGAAGAACTTGCAGCTTTTTAGCTGGTTAAAAGAGCGGCGGTAAGGAACTTGCCCAGGCTAAGGTTGAGAAGTACGTCTATGCAAAAAATGTTCAAGTCGCCCTCCGACCAAGTGGACTGATGGTCTGAAGAAGACTGTGGAAAGCCACTGGATTCAGAAGGCCCAGGACCGAGCGGAGTGTCATCGAATAAGGGAGGCCCTACATCCACAGATCCAAACAGCTGAAAGGATGAAAACTTCATTAAGCAATCCTTTAAAGACTAGGCTGCAGAAGACTAGAAAAACCTTCCCGTACTTACTCAACAATATTCTACTTTCGATGGTGATGTCATGCCACATGCGAAAACACGAAAACAATTCGTAAAAACATTATATTTCTCCCCGGTGTATTACACACACTAATAGCTATTTGCGTAATTACGATAGCATTCGTATATACGAACAGTCGACCGTAAGGCATTTAGTAATTGGATATCCATGGTGAGATAGGACTCGAAAATCAAAAAATTCTAGTATCAGAAGTACGAGTAGAACTATTGTAACTCGTCTGGAAAGACACCTTACTATAATACCCTCTTAATATGTGAAGCAGCATATTTATCGAATCTTATTCGGTTGGGGAGGTGCGGAGACCAGAAATACTTTAACTGGATAATTACCTTTTGCTCATAAGCTACTTCTAAATGAAAATCACCAATTTTTTTTTCAGATAGCACGATCGACTAGCACTGTGGTGGCATTATGGAATCTTACCCAGAAGTCGGCTGGGGTCTACCGCTGCGAGGTGTCAGGCGAGGCGCCTCAGTTCGCCACCGTTCACGATGAGAAGTACATCACTATACATTGTAAGTTACCCTTGGCTCATAGAACTTCCATACTTCAGATCACTCCGCCCAATCCAAACGGTAACCTGTTGTTCTCTTTTAGGTCGTGAGTTTACAAAGTTCGTGGGTATTCTTACTTCTGTTGCCAAGTCGACGTCGCCTATTTAAGGATCTTTCTTTCTCATCTGTTTAATTTCGTTTGTCTGCGGATTTCCTAATTTCGGACTCTGTCGCGGAAAGAAGTAGTGAATATAGCTTTCTTCATTGCCCTTTCTGCGATTGAGACTGTGTCGTAAACCTGACGAAAGACTGTTTCTCGTAAACCTTCTACTTCAGTGATGATATAGTAAAGAACATACAGTGGACAAAATGTATTTGAAATGATTTGGTGTTCAACTTGTTTCAGTTATTTTTAACGGTTTAAATTCTAGTCGGTAGTTCGGTAGTCTATCGAACTACTGTAGTTTTAATTATTATCAATTCAATTGGCACTTAAGTACAAGAACTTATTCAAACAGGCAACCACTCAAATAGTGACTGCACTCGATGCCACTAAATTCGGCTGAATGCTTCAATCTACGAATCTATACCAGTCATACAAAATACATTTTGAAATACATAAACCATTCTACAGCTTGTTCACATAAAGCAATCTTCTTTATTTTTCGTTACTAATATTATCCTGAAATCTCCAAATGCAACTACAATATCGTAATACATTCAGTATGAGCAAAGCAATCATTTTGTACGCATTACATTGGACTGCACCGGTGCACCAATTGCATTTCGTTCCATTTCCATTCAATCCACCTGAATTGTAATAAGCGTATTGTTATCGATTTCAAATTAGCTACGTTGAAATAGCTATGGTAATTCTAATTGCAAGCCTAATAGCATCGTAGAAGATTTAGATCGAAATTCGACTTTTGAACACGGAATATTTGATTCAGGTTTGTTTTAAAGAATCGGTACTGTCTTTCTCTTTTATACAAAGAAAATCAGAGAGAGATAATATCATAGTAACTCATCGTATTTTAAGAACTATAACTATTGTTACACCTTGTCCAAGAGTGAAGAAGGAATAGCCCAACTTGAGTTGTTGCTTGAGCTAGTAGCTTCTATCTTCAACAATCTGTATCATTATTTCCTTTCACTCATCCAATTTTTTTTTACCTAATTTCAGATCTACCAAAATCGAGCCCATCCATAATGGGTTTACAAGAACAATACAGCATCGGAGACAGATTGGCTCTAAACTGTTCAAGCCCGGGTTCCCAGCCCGAAGCCCAGTTGAAATGGCTGGTCAATGAGAGACCAGTACCCAGGGACCACATCAGGGGACCATGGTACAGGATATCAAGCGACCGGGCAAGCGCCATGGAGACGATCTTGGAACTTAGGTTTACAGTGATGCCGAAACATTACAAGAAAGGCGTGCTTAGTATTAAGGTAAGGCAAAAAGATTTTGAATACGTTCAAAAGTAATATTTTATGAGTATGTGATAAAGATAAGACTAATGAACTGTGAGGGACGAAATATTGAAATCGAGCTGTGATGACGTTGGTCCCTTTATCAAAAGCTTGAATTATTTTTGTATGCTGTGCTTCAGTGTTTGTTGTGTAATGGAATTTGGTTTATGGACAAAAAAAAATTATCTTTTATAATGATTTTTGCTGGGATTGATTAGGAACCAGGGATCGAAGACAAACATTAGTCTTATGACTCACGAAGAAATGTTTGGAAAAATTGCTTTAAATTTCCAATATTTATTTCAGTGCCAAGCAGTAATCGCTCCCTTATATCAAGAGGAAATCGTGCACCGCATTCTATGGGATGATAACGCGTACTCCACTATAGCAGCCCCCATTGAACCAATAAAAGACAAGAGTTTTTACCAGCCTCCGGTATACAACGAAATCAAGCATTTGGGTTTCCCGCCCTTGGACGAGGTTTCTCCAGAGGAAGAAAGAGGAGACGAAGTAGCAGGTACATATTTTTGATGGTTAATAAGTAGCAACTGAATATGCTGGATAATGGTCAAACACCAAATTGGATAAAAGTCCTTCAATGTGATCAATCAAAGGAAGGATGGCTCGTATTTATATTAGGGATCGAAGAGAGCGTGGTATCAATAATACTGCAAGAGCAACTCACGCGTGTCGTGCCTCCGTGTTTAATTTTCTGCATCTGCCGAGAGTTGGGTCCTGATTGCACTTGATTTGACTGAGTCTTCAAAGACTACGTCAAAAGTTAAATGCCGCAAAGGCAAAACCATTTTTTCTTTTGCCTGATAACTGTCTGTGCTAATTCCAAAGTAGACCAACAAAAATTTAAAAATGTGTCTAATATTCTATTTATTTTCTTCTAAATTCTAAATGCTATAATTTGAATTCTTTTCAGATAATTCTTCGGTACACCAGGCATGCTTTGCAAATTTAATTGTTTTAGTTATGTGCATCCGAACCATCGTATTATAAAACTGTGCTAGTTTTTGCCTGCGACCTCCCCTGCATCTACTAAAGAATTTGTACCTGGCCTTCTTCAATTCAAAGATATCCATTATAAAAAATATTTTACAGTAACTGACTATAAATATAAGATAATGGTCCATGTTATGTACATAATATAAGTACAAATTATATTTCTGATTATTGATATGCCAAAAAGAATTATGAAACATGCATTTTTACCAAATTACTGCCATGAATATAGCGGTATTTTAGGCCTAACTATTCCACATATAATTGCAATTATTTTATTTAGTTTGTAAGTTTTACTTTTTTGTGATTATTTATTTGTGATTTATTATTTTAGACGGAATCGTTATTTTTGTTACTAAGCCTAGTTAAGTATACCTTTGTATTGTATAAAATATTCGAAATATTATAGCCAAGAAATAACAAATGTTAATAAAAAAATGTTTTATAATTAAATAAAGAAAAAAAATTCTAGACTACGAATAAAATTTTTGCACTGTGTGTTATTACGTATTATTCTAGTTATTGTATGGCAATTAAATAGAAAGTGATTACGGATATTGTAATGGATTAAATAATCATATTTTTATCAATCTGTCGTGTATTTTTTTGCAAGCGAATTCGCCTGTAACTTAATTCTTGCAAAATTCTGAATTTCAGAAACATGCCCTCTAGATATATCATAATATTATGTAAATCTTGGAAAAAGTACTTTAACTTTACCGTAAATAACTAAATACCCTTATAAAGTCTTCAATCATTAATATAACATTCACGTAACAGTACCACAAAAACACAAATTCATTGACTAAAGCATTTATTTACATCGTATCACAATTATCAAGTTTATCAAATTTAAGAGATTTGCTAGAGTTAAGGTCACATCTGTCTTAATACCCAGAGCCTCTTGGTCCATCGGGCCCACCGCTAGGGTACCCGTTGTTATCATCGAACCCGCTACCCCGACCTCTGTTTCCGTTTCTACCGTTTTGAGAGCTTGGGTAACCGCCGCTACCTTGTCCACCATTTCTACCGCCACCTGGGGATCCTCGGTTCCCAGGACCACCGCTAGGGTACCCGCCATCACCGTTTTGTCCGCTAGGGTAACCGCTGGAACCTCCACCCCCACTAGGGTAACCACTGGAACCTCCACCTCCACTTCGGTAATTACCCTGAGGTGAGCCACCACTACTGGGGCCACCACTCGGGTATCCTTCTCCAGGACCACCGCTTGGGTATCCAGAGCCCTGGCCTTGATTTAAATCTGGCTGCTGATATTTTCCACCTTGGGGGCCTTGGCCGCTTCCATCAGATCCTGGTCGACCGCTTGGGTAGCCTCCGCCTGCGCCGCCACCACCGCCGGCACCTCCACCTGAATGAATATAATTTGTTCAGAATAAAAATTTTTACTCTTCATAAGATTAACCTGATCAAGATCAGATTATACAGTTAGAAATAATGACATTAAATGAAAATACAATTCCGAATGCATGATGGTGGATAAAATCTTTTGATTTCTAACTTTATGAAACTAGCCTAAGTGTTCAGACTCTTCAGCAATAATAAAATTATTTACATGACATACCAAAACCAAAACCAGCACCTCCACCAAATCCACCACCACCGCCTCCTGAAACAAAATAGGTTTTACTAATTAATTTTAATATTAATATTATTTTAACTATATTATGAACAAAACTTATATCAGTCAGGTCATCATTTTTAGAGGCCTAATATTGCAACCTGAAAAAGTACGTAAAATTCAAATTGGGATCGGGTTTGACCTCTTTAAACAACGGCCACAATGAATTTACAAATCGATTATTTCGAGAATATATAAACAGTTAGTCATATGATTAAAACCACAAGAGACCATCACGTCTTTTAACTGCACTTTTTTATAGAACTGGGAAATAGGCAGATAGGCCACTGGCCTGATAGTAGGTGGTCATCATCCCATACACTGCACTTTTTTATAGAACTGGCAAGTAGATAGATAGACCAATTGTTGGTAAGTGGTCATCTTCCCAGCACGATCCTAGCTTGGTGGGATGTCTTCCTTTTGCTAATAATTTTACCTTAATTTAATTAACTTTAACTTCGTTTGCTTCTCATACTTATGATAGTAATTTAAAAATTAACAATTTCGTCGAACTCGATGCAAACAACGAACCCTCGTATCGTATCTGAGGCTTAAATCCGTCCACGCCGGCCTCATACTCCACCACCTGCTTCCTGCCATCGGGCAAGACTACGTTATACTCCCCGGTAGCTAGGTCGCCGTCCCGTTGCTCAGAATGACCAAATTTAGTACCTGTCTGCGTATCGTCCACATCGTAATTGAACTCGTATTTGGCTGGTTCCTGAAAGGTTACACAAATTTTGAACATGACATAAGAACATATGTAAACGTTCTTGCTGTTAAACAAACTGAGCAATTTTTTATGTGTCACAGGGGCATTCATGAATTTTAATAGAAAGCTGATGAAGTTACGGCCCACGGCCATGTTAAATTCCCACGGTAAGAAGCCTTGAAGATTCACAGTGATGATCGATGCGATGCACATTGGAAAAGGTAAGCTATTCGTAAAAAAAGGAAAGGCAGGCAAAAAGGATAAGATAATATATTCTTAAAAAGAAATTCTTACACCAGATTCATCTCCACCCGGCTGGTATCCAGAACCTCTCCCACCTGGTCTATTGCCAGCATTAGGGGCACCGTAAGTCGAAGAGGGCGAATCGCGCAAAGATGCGTTTGGTGAGCCTGGGCGTTGATTCTGTCCAGATGGTCCAGAGCCTTGTGATGGAAAGCCTGCATTCGGAGCTCCATAGGATGTATCAGGGCTATCTGGATAGCCTGACCCACCGAATGGACTAGCTGAGCCTTGCCCACGATTGGGAGGGCCATAAGTGGATTGCGGACCGCTTCCTCCTCTATTGCCGGTACCAAAAGGTGATTGTCCACCAGGTTGCCTGGATCCAGGACCACTACCTGCTCCTGGGGCGCCGTATTGCGAACTGGGCTGATTGCAAGGTCCATTACCGCCACCACATTGAGGCTCGTTCGATTGTCCACCTCTAGGTTGATTGAAACCCCGTTGTGGAGAACCGCCTCTTTGAGATCCTGGACCCCTTTGAGAAGGAGGTCCGTATTCGGGGGCTACTCCGGTAGAAGGATTGGCTGAATTAGGAGGGAGGTAGCTATCTTCTACTGGACCACCTCGTCCAGCAGGAGAATTCTGGCGTCCAGGCGTCCTGCTCCCTGCGCCAGGTGTGCCGTATTGAGAGGACGGGGTTCCTACAGGACCAGTCGCTGGCGGCAGGTAACTATTCGGCGGCGGTTCACATTTGATCGTAGACCAAGCGAGAGCGCTCACAAGAAGTATCCACTGCAATTATACCAAACACAGTAAGAAAAAGAAAGCTCCAAATATGAAAGTAAAAATAGAAATAAGCTTACAATCATGTTGGATTATTTATCATTAACTTTTGGATTTGTTTATTGAATACCAAATTGAAGTGTCTCTGTATAAAGTTGTAGGTTTTGAATAGTCGAAAAGGCGATGGCTCGTATTTATATTAGGGATCGAAGAGAGCGTGGTATCAATAATACTGCAAGAGCAACTCACGCGTGTCGTGCCTCCGTGTTTAATTTCGTGCATCTGCCGAGAGTTAGGTCCTGATTGCACTAGGCGGGTCCGCCGCAATAAGTCTTACAGATGTTGTGCAGTAAATCTTGCAAATGTTGTAGTCTTATCAAACTTTCATTTTGATCATCATAATAATGTAATTTAATGTTAATTTCAATATTTCTTATAGTTATAAATTGAAAAGCGATGCTGAATTTTAAGGTACTTACGTAGTATTTTATAGGTTGTATTGAAAACATTGACAATAAATATTTCAAAATTTCTTTTAAAATTATGCTTTGATTGCTTAATTATAATTGGACATATTTATTTTTCTTTATATGTATAAAATATTCAAATAATTATTTTCAAAAAAAAAGCAATTTTATTTTAATTTATTTATTTTATTAAAAAATTTCAAGTTAGAATGGCAATTTAAAAATAATGTTAAAACAATATAACAATATTTTAAAATAGTAGGTATAGGACAATCAATGTAGTGTTTCCGTTTGATAAATAATGATCAAACCTATTACAAGTTTCGCGTTGGTACACTATTTACGAGACACCCAATTTATTTACCGAACCATACCAAAAACCGGCGTGTTGAACGTCTTATGTGATCGCAGCCTAACATCTATAGTCCTTCGAACACATACATTAAATGAGAAATATATCAACTGTTACAAAGTCGTCCCAATTGAGTAACGGATGTGAATCTTTATTTGTGTCACTGTTGGTCTTGGGAAATGCTTTTTGAATGAAGATATGTATTATTATTATTTTACAATAATTGTGGGTTAAAACTAACATCCATTGCAGACATAACATCATAATCAGCAGAAATAAAATCGACCACGTCCTATGCATAGTGGAATAATGTCTATACCTTTCTCGTTATGAGAGAAGACCCAACCCTGCAGTGAGAGAGTGGGTTTGGGACTTCAAAAGGTTCAGAAATCGGAGGAATAGTAATATTACTATTTTATTATTAAAAAAATCCCATTTCGTCGTCATAATGTAGAGAAGTAGAATAGAAGAAATGTTATCGATATGATATTATTATGTGAAACGGTGAGTTATTTTGACCAGTTAAGACACTAAAAGTTGAGTTTAGTATTATCTGCTTGTTATGTCTCTCAAAATAAGAATAGCCTAATACATCACAGTGATAACTAACACCGAAACGAATTGTAAGCAAGTATAGCATCTAACTAATTCGTGACGAGTCGTGTCGTCTACCGTGAGACACAACTAATCTAGTTATCCCATTGAAGGAGTAAGCAAAACCTAACTGGTAATAGTATTCACAAAGCAAATAAATCATTGCTATTAGTAATGGAATTTGCATGCTTCTTGATTCTATTATAAAACAGCTTTTACAAAATTTCGACGAAACTCTTCTGGTCTTTACCTTTATAATTATGAAAATAAAAATAAAACATCAAACTGCTTTTAATTTAATTTGTGTATGAAAATACAAAAAAAGTTCAAAGTACAAAGGATACAAAGTTTTTTTTTCGCTACACTAATAATCTTTAGATACAATTTTTGTTAATCTTATTTAGTCCGTATTTTTTAATATTGTTAGTACTCTACTTATGGGAATTTATGACCACCGTATTAAGCAACGATATCTAGTATTCTAAATATTATTCGTCTCGTAACAATAAATATTTATCTAATTCCAAAACAAACATTTTGTAAAATATTTTTGCATGCATTCGTCAAACGGATGGCATTATGCTAATAAATTCATGCACAAACAGTTGCACGGCATTGCTCTATTTATATGCATACAGGATACCACGTAGATTGGGTTCGAGCTTTATTTGTTTAGGGTAATCTAAAGGTAGGTCTACTATGCAATGGCATCGGGAATCGGGATCCATCTAAAACTTTAAATGTTACATTACAAAAATTTGAAGCAACTGATCTTATGTAAGGACTTACTTTTGGTGTCTCCTATTGATTTTTGTGTTCAAACGCAAGGATAGACTCGCAAAAAAATGATTTATACCCACTTTTTCTAAAAAATGTTTACAAAATGTTAAGTACTTAGTGTTAAAAAAATATTCAATCGGTGCTCGGTAAAAACAGTAGGTAAGATTTTTTATCCGTTGACAAATTCAAGCATTTTGAAAAAATCACTGAAGATAATAAGATTAAACGATGCCTAATTTAGATTTTTACAATTTTAGGTGTGATTGTATATTTTACTGACCAATCAATTAGTGTATAGTAGAAATGAAACAAAAATACCACATAAAATATAAAACTCATTTTATTTATATATAATATACAAATTAACAATCACACATTTTAAATTTATCACAGACACAAATATTAAACATACCTACTTAATCTAACACATACAAATCTACTTTCTCATTTTAACATAATATAAAATTTAACTACTATTGATATTGCAACAATTTATAATATGGCAACAAATATTTATTTATTTAAACATTTTTTTTTAAAAGATAGGTCAAAAAATCGAAGTGAGTGTAGAAACATACTTTGGTTTTATGACCTACAGACTAATAGTTGATTATTTCTTTTCATTAATACTGATACGAACTTACATAAATAAAGAAAATTGCAAAAAAATGGCGAGATTGATGTAGCACCTCAAGTTAAACGTTTCATTGTGCGCGTAGGTCGTAAAACCGTAGGACCACAGTAATATGGGAGAAACACGTGATAAATGTGTTTGCCTTATAATAATATCACCAGCACATGCAACCAACACGACAAAATTTAAACACAGGGCTTTTTATTGAGCTGTCGTAATTGAACATGACACTGATATGCAACAACATGTACTCAATTGACGTTGCGTGTAACATGGTAATTAGAACAAGGGGTTATTAAATTTGTTAAATGATATAATAATATAATGATAATGGAATTCGATTGACTGATTTAGTTCAGAGAAAAAAGTTCCGATAGCCTGATGGGCTTCGATTGGAAAGGGTTTTAAACGTAACTTACTTGAGTATTGGATACACTATTTTTCCAAACATAAGTCTTATTGTTTTATGACAAGAGGTCAGTGGCGTAACTATAGCATCTCAGACCGGGGGCCCCGTAGAATCGGGGGCCCAGCCCTGCCACCCTATAGTTACGCCACTGCAAGAGGTGAATCGATCTATAATAGCCCAGTAGGTCAAATTGTAAACCATTTATTATAAATAAATTATAAACCATAATCAAATTATCAACCATTAAAATCAAGTGTCTAGCGCCTGTTAAAATACAATAGCTCTCGGCTCACAATTATTTCACAGAGTTTTGCTATGCAAAAGTAACAGTGCCCTTAAAGTAACATTTTAGTGTTTTTTTTTATTAAGATATTTTAATTTTAAACTTAATTTTGTATACTTATTATATTCTTGATATGCGATATCAATTCTCACTAATCATAAAAATAAATGCACATCTATCTAATCTTTATACCATCGAAATTCATTTAATTTTTGATATAGGTACTTACATACATACAACGGTAAAATCGATTGATTTTAAAGATCTCATAAATAATCTAACAATAGTTTAATTCTAGTATGAAAAGTATTAGATGAGTATCAAACATTCATTACATATTCATTAAATAAATAAACTTGAAACTACAACATTATAACAATTGCAATATTATTTCAATAAAATTGCAAATAAACAATAACATACTACTGAGATTGGGGTTACAAGGTTATACAATAGGTATCCAAAATTTTGCATAGATACTTTTACGCGAAAAGTAAATACCAACGACTACATAACCCAATGGTACTTACAAGTCGCGGCACTCGCGCAGCTCTAGCGCTGACCGTTATTGTACAAAAGACAAAAAGGTGTCTTGGCGATTGGCTCTCGGTACCTTGACTTTAGGCTCCGATTGGCTCCGCGACGGTACCCATGCGCAGCTATCCCCTCCACGTTTCGTTCAGCGCTAGTTTCGTGCCGCGACTTGTAATTATCCTTCTTTATTATTAAAAAAAAATGTAATCCTCAGTCATCATCATTCATTTCAGCCTTTCGTAATCGACGCCATTCCGCCCGGTCTGGGTCCTTTAAATCCCACAGTTTCCCACTGTCTTCTTCTGCTCATCAGTTCACCTGGTCGCAGGGCGGCTTGTACCTCCTTTTACCTAAATCATCAGTACCTAATTGCTTTTATAAAGATTGTATAAAAGAAGGTCACCTCACCTCTTTAAACTCCTGTTTGGATTCGAACGTGTGAACTTGAGAAAGCGTATCGTTGTTTTCCGCGACATCTCTCTTCCAGGCTTCACAATATTTGTAGGGCTGATAAAAGAGAAAAATAAAACTTTTGTAAAACGTAGGTATAAGTAAAGGACAGTGGTAGAAAAATAGTAATGTTAGTTACAGCTAGGCCGATCTTAATCTAGAAGATAGCTTGGGCAGGTTCTCAACTTAAAATTGGGCTACGGGCTACCTCAAAAATATTCGTAGATATGGTTCGTTCATTAGTTTTTTGTGTATTAAAAACACGCTGCTCCAATGAAGATAGAAGTAGGTGAAAATACGTACCTACTACATTGCTCAACCCATCAACCCATGTTGTACAAAAAAACAAAGTGATTAGACTGTTTGAAGTATAGTTCTTACCTTTAACTTCTGTTCATCGTTTTCTTTGCGAACGTCGTAGGTTTCGGCTTGCTCCCTGAACAGCCCTTCAGTGAAGGCGCGGAAAGTGGTGTCCGATCGGTGGTCGTTCACATACTTGAACTGAAATAAATACATGACATACATGACAAGCGGTGATAGCCCAATGGCTTAGAATTCCGCCTCGAATCGAGGGGTCCGGGATCGAATCCCAGTGCACGCACCA